>JBBJLS010071282.1:0-11224 GCA_037577275.1 Bryconaethiops microstoma | reverse complement strand
GCCATAGTGGAGTTTGGAGTGTGACTGTTTGAGGTTGTGGACAGGTGTCTTTTATACTGATAACGAGTTCAAACAGTTGCCATTAATACAGGTAACGAGTGGAGGACAGATGAGCCTCTTACAGAAGAAGTTACTGGTCTGTGAGAGCTCATCGAAGGATAAAATTTAAAATACTCCAAATTGATAAAGATTATGGTAGACTAGGACTCCCAAATCTTAAAGAATACTATTATGCTGCTCACATCAGATACTCTGTGTGTTGGTGTTCTCAAGAGTATGGAAGCATATAGAATCAAATGTGTCCAGTCCTATCTCCAGACTAGGCTAAGCGGGAAAGAATACCAAAAGGGGGAAAATTACAGTCGAGGGAACTCTGACTATATGGAACGAGATTGTTAAAAAATATCAATTGGAAGGAGACTTCTAATGTGGCCGTCCCAGACCTCCACATTTGCAAAATGCCGGGATAAAGGAATAATGGCAGTATGTACGCTCTTAGAGGACAGAACCTTCAAAAATTGATAAACTCAAAAGAGAATTCGGATTAGAGAATGGGGACCTGTTCAGGTATTTACATGACATTTTTATGAAACAGAAATTAAAAAGGGTTTTTTCAGAAGGCGGTAAGGAGGTGATTGATGTGTTTGATGTGTAATGGCATACAAACAAACCCCTGACAAAATAATTTCTAAATTGTATAAGAGTTTACATAAGCTAAATGGAACAAATTCATTGTACATTAAATCAAAGTGGGAGCAGGAACTGAACATTCAGTTGTCAGAGAGCGATTGGTACACCATGTGTAAAATACAGAAATCATCCACTAGTTCTAAAAGATGGAGAGAATTTGGCTGGAAGACTTTAACTCTTTTTTTTTTTTTATTACACTTCATATTAAGAGTAAGTAGTTAGGAGTACAGCAACACTGTGGACACAGTGTTGCACAGTGGCCAATCACTCTCATGTGTTTTGGTCATGTGTAAAATTACAGCCTTTTTGGGACAGAATCCTTCAGCATATATATTTCATTTCAAGATCTCCAAGGACCCCACGTCAGTGCTCCTGGTACTGGTACCTCGCCCTGTGTCTTGGTCAGAGGACACGTATCTCTTCAAAATTTTCATACTTGCTTGTAAAAAGGCAATTACAAGGAACTGGTTGAAATGTGATCCTCCAAGTCTGGATCAGTGGTGGGTCATTGTAGAGGAAATGTACTCCATGAAAAAACTGACTTATTGCCTCAAGACCAGTCTTGGGACCCATACAAGGTTATGGACTAAATGGATGGACTTTAAGAAGGTTGGATTGTATCTCCAGTTGCTAGGTGTCTAATTAAATGTGTGATATAGACAGAGTATCTGATGTGGGCGGCTTAATAGTATTCCACCATATAATAGTATATGGTGGACTAGGATTTGGGAGTCCTAGTCCACCATAATCTTTATCAATTTGGAGTATTTTAAATTTTATCCTTCGATGAGCCCCTGCCCAAATAAACCTGGATATCAATTTATCACAAGCTATGAACTGGCGGTCTGGAATCCTGACTGGTAATGATGAAAAGAGATACAACAGCCTTGGCAGCAGATTCATCTTTATTAATGTCCAATCTAAAACGAAAATCCAATGTTAACATTGACCACTGAGTTAAATCCTTCTTTTATTGTAGTTCATTTCATATAATTTGTTCATATCTTGAGTGATAGAAATCCTTGCTTGGTGTGTAATTGATAGGGAGAATTTGGGTTTTTGTAATATTCAAAAGATAACCTGAAATCTGACCGCAATTTTTATAAGTTTGGGGAGAGTTTTGTCTGGATTCTGCAGGTAGACTGCAAAACGTCTGCAAAAAGTATAATTTTGTGATTTCCTTTTGCTATATTTATTTCTTCCAGCTCTTCGTTTTGTCTGATGGCTTGGGCCAGAGGTTCTATAAATATTGCAAATAGTGTAGGGCTAAGGCAGCAGCAGCTTGAATCTCCCGGACAAATGGCTATTGATCTTAATTCTAGCGGTTGGGTATAAAGAGATTGTATACATTTAACAAATTGATCATTAAAACCCATCCGCTCTAGTACTCTATAAAGAAAAACCCAACAGACCCTGTCAAATGCTTTCTCCGTGTCAAGACTAACCAGGACTGCACTTAATTGCTGTTTGTTGGCCTGATCTATAATGTGCAGGGAACGCCTGATGTTATCTTGTGTCTGCCTTCCTTTTATAAACCCCATCTGATCATCTATTAACTAATGGAAAAAACGTTCAATCCTTTTTGAGATATTGGATGTGAATAACTTGTAATCAATATTGAATATAGAGATTGGGCGAAAAGATTCACAACGCTCTTTATTTTTGCCTTCTTTGGGGAGAACTGATATCACGGCCTCTCTCCATGATGGTGGTATCACAGCTTTACTGAGGGTCCAATTCATAGATTCAAGTAGTATCAGGGGAAAGATTGTCTTTAAAGATTTTATACCACTCACTCGGAAATCCTTCACTCTCTGGACATTTAATCATCTTCAGCCTACTGATTGCTGCATCTAATTGCTTCCTTGTTATTAGAGTTCATAATTCATCATTATTTATTGTTCCTATGGAGGGTAGGTCCAGTGTATTTTTCAGTGTTGTATGCATCCATAGTAATGGGCTGAGAGTACAAGGTTTCATAATAATCTTTAAAGATTTTATGAATTTCTTCTGTATCATAAGCTAATAGTAAGGGGCTCTCTAATATTGTTTACTGATTTTGTTGTTTGTTGCGTTCTCAAACGTCTAGCTAACATTTTCATTGCTTTTGCACCCGATTCATAATAGGATTGTTTTACGTATCTCGATTACTTTTCTAATTCTTCGTTAAACATTGTATTTAATTGTTCCTTGATCTCCTTTATCTGGTTTGTCAGTTCTGCATTTTTATGTATGTTGTTTTTTCTCTAAATTTCTCAATTCTTTCTCTAATTCATCATATTTTGTCCTCTTTATCTTCTTTAAGTAAGCTGTTCTTGACATTAGTCTCTCTCTTATTATTGCTTTAACTGTGTCCCACATGATAGTTGGGTTTACTTGGCCATCATTATTATCTCCAATACAGTCTCTAATTTCTTCCCTGATCTCCTTCACCAACGTTTCATTATTCAAGACACTGATATTTGGTCTCCATAGTCTATTCTTTGGTCTGTTAATAAGATGAATAGTTAAGTTAATTATATTATGATCTGAAATATCTGATATTCCTATTGAGCGTTCTTTCACCTGGCATCTATCTATCGTGTTCAGCCGAAAGTAATCTATTTTAGACTGTACTTCATGAGTGGAAGAATAGTGAGTAAAGTCTTTATCTTGCATATGTAAATCCCTCCACACATCACAGAGACCTGTCTCCTTAATAAACTTGTTGAGATATTTTGATCATAGGGAGTTGTCTTTTTGAGCTCACTGTATCTAAAGCATAATTTAGAACCAATCCCCAGCACAAACTAGGATTCCTTCGTATTCTGAAATTATAGTGTCAAGTAAAAATTTAAGGAATTTTCGATCACTCTCTGGTGGAACATATATATTAGCAAATGTGACCAAAACATTATCTATCCTTCCTTTGACTATTACAAATCTGCCCTCTTTGTCTTTCTTCTCCTGGATTAAGAGTTTAAATAGCCAAACCTTTTAAATTTATCATGTTCTTGCATAGTTATATGTGTCTCCTGTAGGAATGACACCTGTCTTATCCTTTTTAAGCTTTGCCAACACTTTACTCCTTTTAACTGGATTACTCAGGCCATTTATGTTTACCTAAGCAATTTTCAAATCACATGCTCCTACCATACATAACATAGACAACAACTGAATCCGTGACCCCCACAAATGAAAACAGAACCAGAAGAGTAACAAACAAACCCATGTACATGGACTTCCAAACTGGGAGGAGGTTCCCGCTCCTCCTCGATCGTGACCCCATTGGTGGGTCGAGGGAAATGCCTCTCATAAGGAGAGAGGGCCCACTAGTGAGGATAGCTGGCACGCTTAAAGGAATACTCTCTCGCATCCTATTAGTCCAACAAAACCTGTATTATGATAAAATCGTCCCAAACCCTCAATAATCAGAACAAGGCCAGAAAGGAATAAACTGCCTAACCCGATCGGGATGTGTAACACCCTGATTATGACTTGTGTCCCCTTTGAAAATCTTGTAGTTTGGACCTCGCTCTCTTAGCTGCTACCAAGCCTCTTTGGTGTTGACCACTAACCTTACACCATCCCTGTAGATCTTGAATTCGTTTCTCCATGTTTTCTCCCTCAGCTACCTCCATCTCCTCAACCTGTAATCCGCATCTCTTCAACTCCTTTTGTGCCTCCTGTGCACTGGTGTATACTATGGTCCCAGTGAAACTGCATGATGGTGAACGGTGTTTGGAAGCAGATCCCCTTCTCTTTTAGGGCTTTTTTAATCAAAATATATTCTATGCGCTTCTTCACAATCTCAGACGCGTAGTCTTGGTCAAAGTAAAAAGATCTGGAGCCCAGTTGTATTTTCTTCTTCTTCCATGCCTCTCTCAGCACCATTTCTTTAGTTGTAAACTCCTGAAGGTAATGATGATTGGTCTCGGGGGAGCTTCGGCATGAGGTCTCTGTGCCAGGGTTCAGTGAGGCCGCTGTATTTTCAAGTTGAAGTCCTGTGGGAGCTGCAGTTCTCTTCGCAGGAGATTGTCAATAAACTGTTGTACCGAGTTACCCTCCACTCCCTCTGCAACTTCGAAGACACGAATGTTGTTTTTTCTGGACTGTGACTCTGAGTTGTTAAGTTTTGTCTGTAGGACACGCTGCTGCTCCAGACAGGTGCAGAGAGCCTCGGTTCCTTCTGCCGCCAAACTCTCCACTTGTTCCACGCGGATCTTCGCTTCACCCACCTGCTCCGATAGGTTTTGCATTTCCTTGACTAGATTATCAAGTTTACTGTTAATTTCCTGTCCCAAATTACTAATTTCGTGTCTCAGGCTTTCACTGTCCCTCTTGAGGTCCATTTTCAGCTCCCTTATCGTGTTAATTATTTCACTGTGTTCAGCACTGGTTATGCTATTGCTAGCATGCTCTGGCTTGATGTTGCTAACTTTTGTCGCCAAAGAGCTTTTTTCTTGAAATTTTGGTATGTTTCCTTCTCTTTTCTGGTCTTTAGTGATTCTTCTGCCACTTCTCCACTCTCTTCGTTGAAAAAAGTCGACTTAATGAGTTTGGTGGGATAACTGTGATTATTTTGGGAGAGCGAATTCACCTGCGTCTAATTACTCCATCAGCTAACCTGGAAGCCTACCTATATATTTTTAAAGAACTAACTAGTCGATCTTAGAGGAGGAGTAGGTGTCGACAATCTCTGAAAAGTCTGCCGTATCTACAGTAGGTAGGACACTAACATTAGCTGCTAGGGACTATCACAATATTTACCATTGGCATTTGTTTACATCTCATGAGCAAAATATGTCTCAGACGCCTCGCCCTGATGGCATTACGTCTTCTCCTCTGTCTCAGCAGCAGTATCTTGACAAGTATTGTGTATGGACAGACGTAACTTGTATATCCACAATTTATGTGTATTTAAAATGTACACTGTTAGCATAATAAATGCTGCAATCCCACCATGTTAGTAGGCTACTCCAGTGCTGCAGAAAAAATAGATATGCAGAGATTTTAAACGTTGCTGTTTATTACAATTAACACAAGTAGAGATCAATATATTCAATGGTATAGAAATATTAAGTTTGTTCAAACACTTATCATCCTGAATGCAACATAGCCATGGAGACAAGACATGTGTTTATGCGACAGAGATAAATTGCCAAGATCTGTCGCACTATTTAAGCAACAGTTATAAAAAACGTAACATCCTGAGTGTCCGTAATTAACTAAACATCGCCTCCCCTTGTTCATTAGTTAACCCCCTATATAGCAAACACTATGTAGTGAATAAGTGAGCGAGTGAACGAGTGCACTTTTCGAACACAGCTCACGTTTCAGAAAAGCACATCAAACTGCACTCATAAAATCCATTGTTGTATCTGACTTGTGCCGCAGGCTCATCCTTCTTATTGTCCAGTGACTTCATATTGCCTATGATAATGCATCCTCCGCTGCTCACAAGACTGTTGCCCAGTCCTCGCTGTTCTTTCCTCCTCAACATTTTGTTTCTCCATAGCATCCCCTTTTCATCTTTCCCCTAGTATCTCTAAGGGAATGTTTGAGATGATCTCTCTGTGCTTTGCTGTGTCTTGCCCAAACAAAAAGCTGTAAACACCAGAAATGTAGTTAAAACTCTCTCAAACCTAATGGTTAGAAAAGGCACAGCCTACTTATAAATAAAACAAGAAAGTTTTAAAGACACTAAAATATGAAGGCAGGACAAGAAGCAGTCATAAACATGCCGCTGCAGTGTTGTGCCTGCACAGAATGGTCACTTTCACTTAAAGAAATTTTCAGTTTGGCTCTTTCTTCAGGGCTGTGTTCTGGACTGTTTCAAATGAGCTATTAAGAAACCTGGTCTGGATCCTGAAAATTGTAATTTATTTAGATCTATTTCAAAACTGCCATTTATGTTGAAGATATCCAAGAAGGCTGTTCCAAAACAACTTCTGCATGCCTTAGAGGCAAACAATATTTTTGACAAATATGGTTTTTGCCAGAAACATACAACTGAGCCTACTCTGTTGAATTTTAAATGGTTTTATGTGTACTCACATGAGAGAAGTCTCTGTTTTAGTGTTGCTTACAGTGGACCATAGTATATTGATACACAGACTGAGTAAGTGTGTTGAGATATGTGGTGTGGTATTAAAATGTTTTTTGTTGTATTTATCAAATCGGAAATTATCTGTGTCAAGAGATGTCAATTGGTCCCATTTTATTATCTTTATTTATGCTTCCTCTTGGTTTTTTTATTCACTGTTTTAATATTGCTTTCGATTTTTATGTGGATGACACTCAACTATACCTCTCTATTAAATGTAATGAAGTCAGTAGATTAGATTATCTAACAGAGTGTTTAGTAGTGATTGAACACTGGATGTCATACAGCTTTTTGAAACTGAATAAGGATAAAATATAGGGTTTGTCCACTGGACCAGAGAAATTATCAAAGGACTTGCAGGTAGCACTTACTCCCCTTGGATCTAAAGTGAATTTGTGTTTAAAGAACTTGTGCTTTATTTTTTATTCTTGATTACGTTATTATCTATGTGTTAAGAAAGCATAGTTCTGTTTCTTCCAGTTAAGAACATTGCAAATATCAGGCATGCCCTATGTTTTCAGGACACAGAAATAATTATTCTTGCATTTGTATCATCTTGCCTGGACTATTTCAATTCGTTATTTACATGCTTTAGGCAAAAAACTATGGTGTGGCTTCAGTGGATTCATAACGTGGCGGCTCGGCTTCCCATAAATTGCTTTGATCATATTAGTCCAGTGCTGGCCACCATTCACTGGCTCCCAGTGAAGTTTTCATTCAGGCCTTCAAAGTTTTCATTACAAATTGCAAAGGCTGGCATATCAACTACTTATGTATCTGTTTTTTGTGCTCTATTAAAATATATAGTTAAATTCTTATAAAAATAAAACTACTGGCTACTATGCTAATTTATCTTTGTGTAAGGTGACCTTCTATGACCCTTTAAAACAATTACTTTCTACACTTATAAACTTATCATTTTAATCCTGGTGCTTTTTACTTTCCCCTCTACTATATTTACCCATGTGCAGTCTTACTGATCCATAGGTTACTGAAGACATAAGTTAAGAGCAAATAAAGAAATTAGCTAGTGAGGAAGCAGAGAGGGTAAAATGTTTTCTTTTTCAAAACCCATCCTAGTTACAGTCAGTGCCACTCAGCAAGCTAATAGGGGACAGCCCCTTAAAGCAAAGCCACCAACACCTCTAGATTAAGCCCATGTTTAACCACACTGCCATCAGGAACTTGAAAGAAATGGTTAAATCCATAAAGCTGGAATTCAGTTTTATACCAGCTACATCTGCTTGTGGCCAAATGACATTTATTAAGGGAAAATGTTGTTTCTCCACCAAGAGAATGAAAGATATTCTCACTGCTTTTGCAACCAAAGTGAACATCGAGCAGTAGGTCATTTGAAAAGAAGTTGGGAAACAGGATAAGATCACTAGAGAGTGAAAACCCATGATGATGTCAAGCAAGATGTTCGACTTTCAACACTGTTTCAATTATGATGCAAAGCACACTGTTCAGCTGATTGACGCTAAATACCTGGTTTCATGCAGTTAACAAGGTCAAATCACAGTTTTATTTAACCATAGGGGTGAGATCACATAATCCAGAATTGGCAGAACAAAAGTCAAAAACCAGAAATAAGAGTATCAAAAGCAAAGTTAAAGGCATGAATCAACAAACAGAATCAAAAATCCAGGTTGACAAATGTAATGAATACAGACCCCTAGGTACACCAAGTGGGTACCAAGGGTAGAAAAAGGACGTGGCCTGCTTAGGCAACTGTTTTTGAGACAGCCTGATGAAGTGTTTCCAGATGTTGTCCATGTTCCTAGGGGTTCCTTTAAATTAGTTTGCATCCCCATCAAGAATCCAACGCTGCATGATGTTTATTTACCACAGATAATCGCTTTGGGCTAGATATAGGAAGTGACTAATGTTAAACCCCTGAATAGTTCACAGCAAAACAGCATCCCATTGTTGCTATATATGAACACAAACTGACCAATCCACCCATTATTACTCAGACTTTAACCTGCCCTTTGTCTTGCATGCAGATGTGTCAAAGGGTTTGGAGTTGTTCTTTATCAATTTTAGCATGGTAAATTGGATTTGGCTATGGATGTAGATAACCTAAACCGGCTTACCACGTACACTCTGACAGGATTGAATTCTTAGTTTTAAGATGAGCAATTTGTGACAAATTACAAGTCTACCTTTATTATGCACCCACTTGTACCGTATTTACAGATAATAATCCACTCACCTTTTCAATAAGGCAAGACACAATGCAGTGAGGCATTACTGAGTTGGAGAATTGGCATATTTTCATTCTGATATCAAGGAAGAGCAATGTACATGCTGATATGCTTTCTCGTTTGAGTGCCCCTCTTGCTGATAAGACTGAAGAATATATGGAAGGCTTGCCTCTAAAGGTGATTACAGCAGTGTGACAAGGTAACACAGCGGTCAAAGAAGTAATTCCCTAGATGTCTGCTTTACATCTGGCCTTGGCCAATCATGTGTATACCAAGGTGTACCTGTAATCATGCTGTAAGACATCATAACTGCACAGCAAGGTGATTTGGCCATCAAAAATGTGATATATGGACATGGGACAAGCTGGTTCGGAGATGGATGTCCAGAAAAACATGGAGGTTAGTCTGACGAGGTAACAGTTGCCAGTTATTTCTTTTTTTTATGGAGGATAAACCCTACTTAGCCACTGATCTTCTTTTTGATATGACAATATAGAGAAGCAAGACTAAACAAGTATTTGCCCAAAATGGGCAACCAGTTCATTAGGACAACAAAAACACTGCCAATGCAGCAAAAGGCAAACATTATTATAACAAAGGGGTAAAAGGGACTGCACAGCAGTTCGATGATGGAGTGCTTGTTTGGAATTTTGCCGAAAGAGCAGGACCTGGCAAACTACTAATACTGAATCAAGCATCGATTTAATTTAGGAATCTGTTTCATATTATTCCATTATAACAAACTACACAAGTTTTGTAGTTTTAAGCACACTCTGTCTGTAGAGGGCATTGAGCATCAAGCAGAAGAAACTGATATATGTTTAGCACTGAGGAAGTAGCATCATGGACCAGTAATGAGCAATTTGGATAATTTTACTGACTAGGATCTTTGAATCTCGTTGGATAAAATGAAATCTTTTATTAAGCCTTCTGTTCATTGAAGCCTAGTGAGAAGCTATAGCCATGAAATGATGCTTAGTGGACATTAAATTCTAATCACCTCGGTAAGGTATATTATACAAGCTCAATTTTGTTAAGCTCAATAGCGTATTGAGTTGAAATGACTGATTATTTCAGTTGCTTGCAATGCACCTGTCAATAAAAATATAATTCTGTTCATTCTATGTTAGCTACTCACTACCTGGTTTATTGTGAATGAAAGGTAAATTTACCATCTATTAAATAGCTGCATTACGCAAAGCCAACTATGGAAATGTTCTAGTTGACTAGCTAGCTCTTCTCACCAGTAATAATTGGTCATGTTACTGCTGTAAACAGATTAATTGTGAATGAAACTCAGACACAAAGACTCCATAGTATGATCTGTGAATGAATCAGTTACTCCTACACTGAGAATTCACAGTGGTGACAAGTGAACGAAAGAAAGACCAGCCTGTGCTTAAGCTGTCACAGTTCTGATGAACAAAATGTGGCACACATGCATGGCCCAGGAAAAAAGAAAAAAAACCCCAGAATAACTCCGACACAAAAAATGAATAAATCGTTTACACATAATAGTACAAAGGCATGAGAATACATTTTGATTTTGGGCATATTTTTATGAAAGTGGATTTTAAAGCCTAATGAAGCAAACATTTAAATTAATACACCATTGCCATCAGATGTTTCTTAAATTAACTTTGGTTAGAGCTCATGAATATCTGAAAACTTTCAAAGAACAGTTGTTGAGGGTATTATGTGTTAAATACACAAATACAGAGTTAATGCACAAAAGGTTTTTTTGTGTTTTGCACATTTTAAGGATTAATATGGGCTAATTGTATCAAGTATGAGCATGTATCAAATAAATGATGTGGTGTGGCTTGTATATGTTTTGAAGTTTGTAGTGTAAATTTAGGTTAATTCGATAATATTGAAGTGGATATTTTGTCATTTTTCTTTCAATATTAATCAAATGTCAGAGGTTTACCCAAAATAAGATATGTGTTCATTTTCTTTTCCACTAACACAAACCAATGTTTGTATTGAGCTGAGATACCCATAGACCTGGTAACACCTGCATATTAGGCACAAACGTAACGCACAATGTAAAGAAGAAATACAGAACCTGGTGGGAACCTGTGTCCAGTTCTCAGTAATATGAGAATAAGTGCAAAGGAAAGTGATGCACTTCATTTATGTAGAAATTATGTTCAAACATGTCAAGTAAATTTGGTACTCTGTCACTTTATTGTAAAAGGTGTTTGTTTTGGAGGAAACCATATGGAAATGAATATATATA
>JBBJLS010071281.1:0-11224 GCA_037577275.1 Bryconaethiops microstoma | reverse complement strand
TGTGTGTGTGTGTGTGTGTGTGTGTGTGTGTGTGTGTGTGTGTGTGTGTGTGTGTGTGTGAGAGAGAGAGAGAGCGTTTACTTGTGCACAGTTGCAGAAACTTCAGATTTTATTGACTTAGAACCTCACGAACTGTATCTTAATACTGACTGATTAAATTAATAACATTTTATTATATCTTCTAATACAGTGTCATGGTATCAGATTGCAGGCTATTGAAGTGAATATATGGTAATATATTAAAAAGGAATTCCACCAAAATGTCTTGATAACAAATGTTTTTGTAAATAAAGTGATTCAGAGAGGCTTGATGTGAAACGTTTCGTTCTAGAGAAACCTACCAAGTCAGATTTTTCCACAGTGGCAGCCCCAGACGTCTGAATTTTTAGAGCTTAAAGTGGTTTCGAATATGCAGCCTCACGCCTGAGCTCTTGTTTTATGATAGTTTTGAGATCAGGCTTTGGCCAAAAATGTGTTATTTTATATTATTTTTGTTACTTATGTGGGACAGAAACATAGAGGCTAGCTTGCATTTCAAATGTTCTGGTTTTTTTTTTTTTTACCATTGTTATTATTACATATAAAACTCAGAAGACACAAGTAAGTTTTGGTGTCTGTGGTTTTGGATAGTTTGTGAGATCATGAAATGGCTGTATTTGTCTTTTCAGCTCCTGGTTTCTATCACCACCACTGTAAAGAAAGAGTTTTTTAAGTTTCTCTTCAATTAACCATTTCACATCCAACCCATTATGAATGACTTTGCTTACAGTTCTGTTACTGAATTATGCAGGAACATCGACAAATCCATTTAGATAAGTCACCAGACACTGCAGAAGAGAAGGCCTACTCACCGTGGCAAATTTGGTTGGAAAAAAATGCAAAAAAAACATTTAAACCCTGCAGCTTAACATGGACATAATCATGCTGTAAACATGTCGTGGATGATTGTATATATGCTTATTATGGTATTTGTTATAAATGAGTAATGGTATTATGTCATGACAGCTCAACATATATGCACCGTGAAATGTTAATGAAAAGGTTTCTACGTTTCTTGTAAAGGTCCTTTCATGTGTTTCTCAGCCTTTGAATGTTCTACTGTCGTCTCTCCCTTTCTCTTGTCTGTCGTTGTTTACATTCTCCATGTTTCCTTTCCTTGCCGTGTGTGTCTGTGGATCCATGCGAGGCTGTTAGCTTCTTATGCAGCTCACCTGTCACTTTTTCCTATTTTCTCACTATCCCAGGTGTTTCTCATTTGTTTAGTTACTATAAATAGCCTGTGGTTCCAGTCTAGTTCTGTTGGTTCTTGGTGTTTTTCCCTCTGTGTTTTTCCCTCTATGGTTCATGTTTACGGGTTTACACTCTGGGGCCTTTTGCTTTGTTTTCGTTTCGTTTTCTTAGTCCCTGCATTAGTTCAGTGCTATTTTAGCTTCTCAATTAGTCTCCCTTTTCACATTCTTTTGTTAATAAATTGCTGTTTGCAATTAAATCCTGCCTCACGCTCGGTGCTACAGCAGGGTTCAAGTAAAGTGATTAAATCTAACAGTAGAAAGTCCGAAATTACAACATCAGCTGCAAAAAAACCCCCAAAAACAGAAATTACAATGTTGGTTAAATAAAAGTGATCTTTTATTCCCAAACAGTTCTGGATTTTTCATAGTTTTTGTCCTATGTGACGAGGCAAAAGATTTAATCTAAAAAAACAGAGTGCTAATTTATCACATTTCAACCATGCAGTTTGAAAAAGTGATTCAAATTTAAGCTCAGAATACACAAGAGTTTGTACAAAATTCTGGGTATCCATTCAGTAAAACTGTCTTTTAATGTCCTCTTGCCTTTCACATTCCAGTCTCATAGTGGTCCACAAGTTCAAGTGATACTCTTACAAACACACACACACACACACACACACACACACACACACACACACACACACACACACACACACTCCTAAACTCAGCCATCCCCAAAATGGTCTGGATTCCTGCCTGTCGGGATGTGTTTAGAGTACATCTCACTCCATCTAAGCAGACATAAGCTCTTTTATCCCCTAGAGCATCTCTCTCTCTCTCTCTCTCTCTCTCTCTCTCTCTCTCTCTCTCTCTTTCTTACTTCCTCCCTCTCTCCCATCCTGCTCCCTTTCTCACTCTCTCGAAAACACCCATAGTGCTTTGGGGATTTGGCCGCTGCTAAATCCTTATGTCATGTCCCCTCAGGGCCGAGCGGCGTATGATGTAATGTGGGAGTCAGTATAAATGCTTTTCTTATTACACGAACGAACTCTTTCCAACGCACTTTTTGTTCTGCGGAGATAAAGAGCGAGGCCGAAAGCCCCCGAGCTCTAAAACCCTGGTCGAGCAACACGAGAAACAAAAGTGCTGCTGCAAAAGCTGAATATGAATCTATACGCGCGCCGTAATTTGATCCCGTGTACATACAGGAAACCACTGAGTCTATTTCTGTTCATCACTCGCCCTGCCCGGATGTTTTTAAGGCTTTAGCACCAGGGACGGATCATTGCCTCACAAGGCTATTGGACGCGATCATTTTTGGAGCCAACCCAACCATTTTTGGAAACTACACCCCTCCCTCTATGTCTGATCTGCCATGAGTATTTTCCAAGCACTTTCAGACATAATTACTGAACATAGGGAATTTTTTTGGCCTACACTGCAGTGCTTACTAGCAAATTGTTAATGGTTTTTAACACATTGCGGTTTTAAGCATTGAGCACTACATCTATATGTGGCTATATCCAACGCTTCATTTTGAAGCAAATCCTGGCACATGTTTGCTTGGTTCCAAGCTTTTTGTCACGGTTTTCTCCTGAAGCTGAAGTTAATTTTTGTTTCCAAATGTAGTAGTGTGTCTCAGTCTCTGCCCTATAATTTGTAGAACCTGAGTTAGACCTCCAAGGATACCATCCATAGCTGGACATCCAAGAGAGCATTACTGGCCTCTTTCTCTCTGGAATGCCCCCCTTTCCACCACCACTCAGTGTAATACCAGCCAGCGTGAACATCTGTCAGCTCACGTGGCAGAATTAGCCATTAGTGTTTACTTCCAATCGTGTTGAGCTGTCCAATGATGATGTAGTAGTAGCTGCATGACAAAAACAAAGAGAGAAAGTTAGTACAGAATTACACAATCTTATATACATTCACAAATTGATTGGAGCAGCATCACTCATAAGACTGTTTTGTTTAAAGCCAGCTTGACATTTACATTTACGGCATTTATCAGATGCTTTTATCCAAAGCGACTTCTATAAAGCTAACAGCCTGGGCCAGCAGTATTATGTCATAATACTGGGTTTTAAATTGAATTTGTTTGAGAATTCACTGAAAAATGGCAATGTATTAAGTACTAAATATGTTACATGAATATCTCACAAGCTTCAAATGATAATGTTTAAGCTAGAGCTGCCATAGGTAATACTGAACCCCATGAAACCAGAAAGGCATGTTCTCCTTGTGTCTGTGTGGGTTTTCACCAGGTGCTCCGGTTTCCTCGCACAGTTCAATGACATCCATGTCAATTCTATGACTATTGGCATAGACTCTAGCACTTTCTGCAACTCTGGTTAAAGATGGGCAGACAAGATATGGGCTGGTTGGTTGGATGAAAAACCAGAAAGTGAATGTACTACACTTAATGCTAGCAGAACATTTTAGAGGTGATCTGCGCTACTTTTACCAACTAGTGACCTGTAATGCTAATATTAATTTTAGGTGGTTGCTATGTTATACTGTAGCGTTATTATATAGATTTAATGCTTACATTAGCAATATGCTAGCAAACCTACCTGTCAAAATGATTTCAAATGCAATTCATAAGACCTTTGACATGTTTATGCTACTCTCTGAGTAAAGAGAAGGCAGACAGTTAAAGAAGAACCTGAACATGTTGGCCACCCACGGTGCATAAACGATGTATGCAAGGATGCTGATGTGTGGGGAAAGTGCGTCCTCAAAAAATCATACATTTATTTATCCAGCGGCATTATGTGCCACAACCAAAGACATGTTTATGACACTTACTGCCCTTCTGCTTGATTTATAACATTTTAAAATCACTAGGAGAGACGAGCAATTAGCATAGCCTAAAATGCAGCAGTAGGCCTTTTTCACCAAGAACCAGAAACAGGTTGAGTAAAACAAGTTCCGCAATTCTCTTCCAAAACGCAGCATTTTTAAAACCAACATGTGACGAATTTTCGCTTCTTCTTTCTGGTCATTGCCGAGACTGAAATTTGAGGACGGCTGGAGTATACTGAACAACAAGAGAGTCCAGGTTGAACTGAGGACATAAATGAAATAAACAATGTATACAGAGTCATCCAGAATGGATCATTATAAAGAAACTCACAGACTGTTTTCTCACAGTGGTGGTGAATGGAACCAGGGGTCACAATGTCAAATACACACCAATATAGACATTTTACTTACTGTCCAAAACCAAATGGTCAATAAACCAACCGAAATGGTCAATAGTCATAAGGTCATAAATAAAGTCAATGAAGTCATTGCTGACCAGATTTACACAACTAATAAAGTCCTTGCTGACCAAATTTATACTACTAGTGAATAATACAGTCCTTGCTGTCCAGATTCATAGTACCAGGCTTTGAGGAGGGTAGGCCATCCCCCTGGTGCATTGTTTGACACCCCCCCCCCCCTTTTTCCCCCCAATTCGATGATTGCATGCTACTACTGCTCTAACATTTTGCTCGGCTCTAAAGGTAATCATGAAACCTTTCAGAAAGTGACCGGGACACGCTGAGCTGACGAAAAAGCAGTGGCACTGCTTCTGGCGCCGTTCTTAGATTTCCAGAAGCCGAAATCTCTGAAAGCATTCATGAACGGTGTGACCCCCTTTCAGGCACAATCAAACTCCTTCACATGTCCAGCACCGCTGCGAGCGCATTCAAATCACCGCCATCGGTCAATAAATGCCCATCTGGTCGGAAATGTTCCGCGCCGTAGGTTCTCCCAAGAATCGATGGGATCCTCAGCCAGTCGTGTAAATGTCCTGGCACCGCTGTGGGCAGCGCATTTCCATAAGAGCCTAAAAGAATAAGAAGAGACTCTCGCTATGAGTCTGCTTCCGTGACACACCAGGAAGGCTCGTGCTATTTTCATCTGTGATGACGAAGACTTCGTCCCCAGGAGATGCTCTGCTAATTAAACTTTAAGCACTCGCCTCCACGCGGGCTGGATAACAGGGTTAGCAGCGTAGTAGAATGTAAGCCTTGGGCTTCCCCACAATACAACAGGGTTTCTAACTATAAGGCAATGATTCCATATTTTGGCAATATCAGCTGGATAGCTACTGGTGGAGGGCAATGACTCTGTGGTCCATGATACAGGGGGGCCCTGTGGCGGCCTTAATGTCTTTACTGGTCTCATGCAGATCCTGATGTGCACCCGTGACTCACATAAATCTAATGACACACCTCACCAGTTAATCTCCAACACCACACACACACACACACACACAAACAGCACTGAAGACTGTTCATCTCCCTGTGATTCATAGTTCTGCTCATCCATGATAACTCAAAGGGGCTCTTAAGAACCCGCAAAATCCTCCATTGATTAATTAGGTTTTTTACACATTTATATAGGCAAACATGTTGGTTAATGCACTGCTAAAAACATCACAAAAACTAAATGAAATGAACTGAAAATGAGCACAAGTGTGAAATATTATTTAATTTCACTTCTCAGGTCCTTAGAAAAACACATTACGTGTTGTTGGACTGCAGGGGACCTACCCTTGTTGTAAGGTGGGGTGGTTAGAACACGATTCAGCCCTGATCACACGGTAGTCTTTTGTATCGACACACCAATCAGAGAAAGTGAACTATATGTATACATCGATGTTGCTACATTGCTCAGTAATGACCTGTGCTGGTTTAAGTCTCATTGTAATTAGAAAGGCTCTGTTATATGGAGTGCTGAATTTACACCAATTACGTGTGCATTGAAAACACAAAAAACTCAATTGTTTCTTAATGGTAAAGTGGGTAGAGCCAAGAGCCATCAAAGATCTTTATCCAGTGAAAACATGTCAGAGAATTTAAATGTCTGAAAATAACACTCAAGCTACTCTGTGTTTGCAGGCCCCGATTCATCCAGTGTTTGTTCTGAATTCAGGCGAATCAACTAGGAGTTCACTGCAATAACAGCTTCTACTCTTCCAGAAAGACGTTAGATGTTGGAACACTGCTGCGAAGATTTGTTTGCATTCAGCCACGAGAACATTAGTAGGGTCAGGTACTGATGTTGGATAATCATAAATTCCATTCCAACTCATCCCAGAGGTTCCCTATGTGGACAAGTTCTCCCACACTGAACTCCTCCAGCACGTCTTTATGGAGCTGCTTTGTGCACTGAGACACAGTCATGCTGGAATAGAAAAGGTTCTTCCTCAAACTGTGTCCACAAAGTTGGGAGCATGTTGTTGTCCAAAATGTCTTGGTCTGCTGAAGCATTAAGATTCTCCTTCACTGGAAGTAAGGGCCCTGGCCCAAAGCCTGAAAAACAGGTGTGTCCCAATACTTTTGTCCATATACTGCATTTCACATTAGAGCATCATAATTTTTTACCTTGTGTTGTAGGCTCTTTGTTTGGAGCGGCTGTTGATGATGTGATGTTGTGAGACACAGTGGAGGGGAGTTCTGTAGCGTTGGGGCTGCCCTGAGTAGAGCCACTAGTCTGAAGGTTGGAATTTTGTTCATATAGGGTTGTACTTTGACTGTCTGGTGGTGTGCTGGTACGTTCTACATTCTGGCTCGCAGTAGAAAACATACCGGTGGAGGCTGGAGGTGTTGTGTGTGTTATAGATATGGTGACTGAGGTTTCGTTGATGACTGTGGTTGGAGTTTGTGGAGTTGGGCTGCTTGGAGTTCTGGTTGTTGCAGTCCGTGGAGGATCAGTTTGAGTGGTGGATTCGGGGAGAGAGGTGGCTTGAAGGGGATAAACGACAAAGATTATTGGTTGGAAAATAAACATAAACACCTGTCAATCATGGTTCCGATGATGGGATTACCAGTTTTAGCGCTTTTTATACACATAAAGAAACACATAAACAGAAACTGGATGGAGCACAGTCAGACTTTGTTATTGCCATTGTGTTTGTGTTTTGCTTTTATGTGGCAGGCGAGCAGGGATGGTATCGAGGACCTGTACTAAAATGATAACAGTTTCTGACTGGTCAGCAATATGGATGTTTTTTTTGAGCCAAATGTTTTACATAATTTTTGTCCAATTTTATTAGGTGTTTCAGACGTATGTTTCCTGTTTAAAGAGAAGGGAAGTAAGTGCGAGGCAGACGCTGAGTGGGCAGACTTTCCTATCACGACTTTTGACACCTGCTATTAACTGCATTTTGGATTATTTTAAGGAATATATTTGAATTTATGCAACAGTACGTTTCTGATTCATTCATATTTACTTATTTCACATTAAAGCATAATAAACTGTTACCTTGTGTTATAGGCTCTTTGGGCAGGCTCACTGTTGAACTTGGGAGGGTTGTAGTTTGGACACTGGTTTTTTTGGCCTCAGTAACAGCTTCCCTGGCAGCAGATGGTGTGGAGGTAGGTTCTGCAGAAGTAGAAGATAGCGTGGTAGAGGCTGCTGTGGGGTTTGTTGTAGTCTGGACCTCTGTTTTTGAAGTTGTATTAGATGCAGTCCGTGTATCTTCCGAATTAGTCCCAAAAGATGAGCCTTTTAGGACGCAAACAAAAAGAACAGATCACCATTAGTTGACAGGAAATTCCCCTTTTTGTGGCCATATTGGGTTTTTGCAGCTCCCAATTTTAAAAGCACATAACTCAGTCATACTTTCTTATTTTTGTTTGCGGTTGGACTCATTTCAAAGCTAAGACTCTGAAGTTTCATGTGCCAGAGAAGTAAAATATATAAACTTATGTTCAAAGAGCCACACAGGATGAAATACCGGAGTTTATATATGCGTGTGTCAAAGGTCTCTGAATTCAGCCGTGCTTTATCGTCCTTGTTTTGCAAAACTGGCTGAAAACATTGAAAACTCAAAAGCTCAAGAGAATAAAAAAAATGAATGTTTTAGTGCAATCAGGACCATTCGGAGACGCCACTTTGTTTGGAGACATCCTTATGTTTACCACAGAATTATGAATCAATAAACGCTTCAACATCACTTCTTTTGCATTCATTCTGTAGAAAAGGAGTTGATGAACCGACTCGAGGCGTCTGGTGTCTCGGTTCGCCAGTACCAGTTGATCACTGGAGTTCAGAATATAAACACAGCTGGCCAAAAGTGCACAAACACTCCCTCAAAACACAATAAAACAATTACACAGAAACTCCAAAGCAGTTTTATCACAAACCAGCCAGTTTATAGACACTTTCAGAGCCCAGTGTCATAATTTCCATGTACTCACAGCAAATAAATTCAGCAAACAAGGTACTCTGTCTTGGCGTGCCTCGTACTGCGTCTCTCTGATCACCGCTCCAATTTCCCCTTGAAATTCTTATTTGCTGGCCAAATATCCCCATCAAATGTCTTCAAATATTCTCAAATATCCTGAATTTGGTCTTCTGTGTGCATTTCGCTTTGTTACAGCATAAAAAATCCATATAGATCCAGACAAACACATGGGACGAGCACACCACCTCCACTGATCTGGGATCATTGAAGCCCTTTTATATGCCTTTGCGAAGGGAGACTGTCAACACCTACACATTGTCCGAAAGCTCTGGGGATTGGCTACAAGGCTGTATATGTGAATTATGGCTACCCGGTCACTGGTCCAAATTATTGTCCATCAAAGCTGAACCAGTCAGAAGCAGTATTATATTTGAATATATCTCAGCCTCGAGAGGGCCTAGAAACTTGTGGGAGGGCTTGTTCAAACCGTAACAACCTCCACTATTGGTTAAAGAAAAGAAATAGGTGTGAAAGTACACCAATCATGGCGTAAAATGCGTATTTAGGCTTCCGTACCGTCACTGGGATGCCACCGCTAGGTGGAATGCAAAAGGTTATTAACACTTAATTTGTTTTCACCAAGTTTTCTTGATTTCCTTCTTAGAATGGTTGATGTCAAAATCTATATCAAAAGAATTCACATTTGTTAACAAGTTTCAGAACTCAAATCATAAATTTTGCCTTCTTAAGTAAAAAATTAAATATTGGAAGATTTATGATTTTATTATACTAATGGGAGTGATAAATTAATGTGACTGAGTTTTTTAATTAATGAGGGCAGACCCCACTAGTCCTCACCCTCCCCGTGTTGTTGGTATCTTGTGATTGGGGGACTTGTAGTTGGTGCGAAGAACTGAACACTGCTAATTTGTTGAGAAAATCATTCATTTGTGATGCATGAACATGGGTGATGGAGCAAATAAATCTAAATATGTGTTGGACTGGCATTGGACCAAATTAAACTGAATAATTGTCTACGCTGGATGATTTGGGATGGATGAAGCATAACAAAATACTTGCCACTGGGGGAATTACTTTAAAACAGTTCAAAGATACGTGGTGGACCTGGAGAAAGCACACGCAAGCTCTTACCATCCCATTGTCTGTGTTATTGTGTGAAAGGTGGAATACTAGATAGTGGAATAAATTGGACATGACTAAATAGGACATGACAAAAAAATCAGTCTGATGCTTAGAACAAACCACTACATGCAGTAAAGAGTTTAAATGAAAGATGCAAAACAACTTGAAATGGTTGGACATAATTTATGTTTGGATAGGAAGTACTCTAGTTTTACAGATCACTGTGACTCAAGACCTGACTCACACTCCAGCCCAGTGACTTCAGATCTTTCTGGGATCACTTTGTCAGTATCTATATGAAAGTACCGGTAAAGATCACAGTGAATCTCCATGTGCTTTGGGTCTCAAAGCCCCCTGATTCTACAGTAGTTCTGCCTTTGCTTTGCTTGCAGTGGCTTTTCAATACAGCCCATGCTGTATGAATGGCAAATTAAATTAGCATGGAAAAAATGAACTATCGCAGCCAAAGTGTTTGTGTGTCCTAAGCAGCATGCAAGTTGAATAAGCTTTATTCAGTTGAATGGCAACTTAGCTAAAGGCTTGGAACTCTCTTGCTAAACTCTTCTCCTTGTTTAGCAGACTCACCCTTGTGATTGACTTGCAACGTAATCAGGCTGAAGACACGGCAGCACTTGGCTGGAAGAGCAGTAATGGAGTACCAATGAATCCAATCTAATAGTGGAAGTGATGTCCCATCCACTCTGAAAGTTTACGAGCATTTAAAAGTCTGTTGAACCCTTTACCAATGAATGAAAGGGGAATTGCCTTTTTCCTCTTTGGTCAGCTAGTCAGTTAATCCAGTCCTACTTGCTCTGTCAAGGCCGTAAGCAACTTTAATCTCTTCTTTGCTCTGTTTTTCTGTGGGCAAAATGCACAAGGACTTCTGTGCTTCTTTCATGTTATGTACAAAGCTGTTGTACGAGCCAAAATGGGCAATGCCATGCGAGCTGCCAATACTACATTTTCTCTATGCCATATTCCCCATCATACAACAGAAGGGATAGCACATGCTTCCTTGGAGATACTGGTATTTTTGGGTGGTGGACCATTCTGAATGTTGGTGTCACTGCTATGCTGAAAACCACCACCCAAAACATATCTGATCAGCAGTGTTCCTCATGAATTAGCACATGAATTTACATGCTGCTATCATGATCTTTACTAAAGTATGTGACCAGTCACCCTTAACTTACCTGTGCTATTGACTTTACTTTCTTTAAAGATTTTTGTTTTAGATTCAAATCCATCTAACACGTGACTGCAGGCAGTTCCACTATGTTGGTTCTTCATATATTTTTGTGCAATTGTTAAGGCATTTGCAGCCCCAAGGTCAAAAGTGCCACTTTAATACTTTCATGCTTTCTTTGTCTGAAGTGGGAATGAAAACATACACATGATAAGTGGAAATATAAATATGAAGGTATCTTCTTTTGTCATCAATGCTTTGAGACTGGTCTTCTAGACTAAATATATATATATACAGTGGGGCAAAAAAAGTATGTAGTCAGCCACCAATTGTGCAAGTTCTCCCACTTGAAAATTACATGCCTCTCTCATCTTTTTATCATAGGTATACCTCAACTATGACAGACAAAATGAGAAAAAAAATTCAGAAAATCACATTGTCTGATTTTTAAAGAATTTATTTGCAAATTATGGTGGAAAA
>JBBJLS010071280.1:0-11225 GCA_037577275.1 Bryconaethiops microstoma | reverse complement strand
TAGTTACAGAGACAGTCTTACAGTCATTAGTTACAGAGACAGTCTTACAGTCATTAGTTACAGGGACAGTCTTACAGGGGGGTCTTTGTGGTTATCGGGTTCACAGATTAATGTTTTACCCAGTAGTCCTCTACCACCCAGGGTAAGGAAATTTGACCACAATTACGGTAAGAAGAAGCGACAATCAAAACCAATTAGAGCCAGGAGGAGGGACCAACAATATCCAATCAATTAGAGCAAAAAGGCGGGATCACAACTATCCAGTCAGTTATCACAAAGGGATGGGAACACCAACATCCAATCAATCAGGACAAGAGGCGAAACAATCACAATGCGCCAGTTAAATCCAAACGAGAATGTGAGCAGCCCCTGAGAATCAGAACCCGCACAGACGAATCTGTTTGAGCTGATGGGAGTTTGCTGGGGTCGAAGCAGACGGACGGCGTGTTTAACCTTTGGGTGGGTTGGTGGGTGTGTGATCGAGTGTGAGCTGTAATAGACTGACAGCAGGAGGACACACTCAGACAGGGAGCAGAAACACAGCTCAGTCATCATGAATCAGAACTGCTCACCCCTCTTAGCACAACCTTTATTTATTCAGAGCATCCATCTGGTGTGTTGCAGGAGGTGTGTGTGTGTGTGTGTGTGTGTATGTGTGTGTGTGTGTGTGTGTGTGTGTGTGTGTGTGTGTGTGTCATGAACACACTGCCCCGGAGCACGAGGACAGGGCGGATAGGGCTCTACAGCTTCCACTTTATATTCAGTATTCAATATTTTACACATTCAAAACAGGCTCAGTGATGTTTTCATATGGCCCAGAGATGCACTTCTTTAACTTGGGGGTCAATGAATTTTAAGCCATTTTTGCCATATTTGATGAAAAGACTTCTCCACTCTAGCAATTGCCAATGAAATATACACTCAGTGGAAAAAACTCATCACTCACTTTGGCTGCCCTGGAAACTGTAAACAAGAGAAAAAAACAGATGATGTGGACCACCAACATCCAACCAATCAGAACAAGAAGGAAAAAATCATCAACATCTGACCAGTCAGGGCAACGAGGTAAGATAAACAACATCCAGCACACGGGACGAGGAGGTGGGACCACCAACGTTCAAGTGATCAGGACAAGAGGGCCACCAACATCCAACCAATCAGGACGAGGAGGCTGGACCATCACGATCAAACCAATCAGGACTAGGAGGCTGGACCATCACGATCAAACCAATCGGGATGAGGAAGCAGGACCACCATCACCAGATGAATCAGGACAAAGACGCAGGTCCACCCACATTAAACTACATAAAACAAATTGGAGGGACCACCAACACTCCACAAATTAGGATAAGGAGGCAAGACCACCAAAATCCAACCAATCAGGGTAAGGAGGTGAGATCTCCACCATCCAACCAAACAGGGCGAAGGAAGCAGGACCACCAACATTCCACAGATTAACTGATCAGGGCAAGAAGGCCTGACCACCAAGATCAAACCAACCGGGACAAGGAGGCGGGACCACCAACATTAAACCAATTCGAACAAATTGGTGGAACCGTCAAGATGCAACCAATCAGGGTAAGACGGCTGGAACACCAATATTCCACCAATCAAGACAGGGAAATAAAATCAGTAATAAGTATAAGATTCAACCAATCAGGACAAGGAGGCGGGACCACTACCATTCCACCAAGCAGGCAAGGAGACAGAACCACCAACATGACACCAATTAAAACGAGAAGATATAACCAATAATACCCTTCAGCCAATCAGGACAAGTAGACTAGACCATCAAGACTGAAAACAAGAATCCAGACCCACCAGAATCCAGCCAGTTAGTGCAAAGTGCCACAACCACCAACATTCAAGAAGAGAGTAGGACAACCAACACCTAACTAACCAGTGCTGTACTTACCTGTCCGTCACTATGAGGGTCTACGGCACACAGTGGGCTGTGGTTTAGCACAGCTGTCTGTAATTATTCCTAGTTGTGAGAAGATCCAGTGTGATTTCTGTCAGAGAAAACTGACAGAGCCTCCAGTTCTCCCTCCGCCCACAGCAGCAACACCAACACAGAAAAGAATGCGATGGACCTGGAGTGAAGACGAGACTGAACGTCTGAGTGCTGCAGAAAACTGAGAGAGCTGAAGGTCCTGAAGGCTGATATCAACTTCACTCTGGATCAGACTCACAAAGTTCTCCCGCCCAGCCGACGCAGCTAGCACTCATTTTACTGTTCACTACGTCAACCAGCTGGCTCTCTTAGATTAGCTAACGAGGTTAATTAGATTAGCTGGATGTAGTCATCTCTCGGAAGCTAACAGAGTGACGCCTGAGCGCCGAGAGACTCGTTAGGCAGATGTTTAACTAATTGTCCCCTAGTGTAGATGCATTAACAACGAAGAGATCACCAGCGTGCTGATCACTGGGTGGAGCCCAGTGGGGAGGATACCTGTCTCTGGACCAGGAGGTCATAGGTTCGAATCCTACCTTCAGCACCACCACTGGGTTCCTGAGCAAGACCCTTAAGCCTGAGTTGCTCCAGGGAGACTGTGAGACTGCCCCCTGTAGGTAGAGAATGGAAAATGCTAAAATGGCATGAATGTAAAAATGCTGCTCTGAAACTGCAGCTCTGCACTCAGGCGGCACAACCAGAGCGAATACAAGAACAATTCACAGCACAAAGTACCGAACTGTTAAATACATGTATATTAATGTAGTGGAATGTTCCAAGTCATTTTAACCCGTTTCTATTGGTCGATTAATTCATGTTTATGCTGCGCTGTGAGGTTTTGAATGGCCGTGTTCTTTACGTCCTCCTTACTTTACGCTCCAAACCGCTAAAGGTTTGATGAAACCCACCAATAACACATATAACATCTACAGCTGCTAACGATAAACAAATGCACAGAGTCTGTTAAGGGAAAAAGTCATAAATAAAGGGAATAAAATTTCCCAGAGAAGTTAAAAAAAGAAGTAAAAAAGAATGAATCAAAATGATGAATTGACTCATGTGTGTTAGATTATGGAAATGGTTTAAATATGCGATGCGTGGAGTCCCAGCGCAACGTTAATACACTAATACGGCAGAAATAATGTGTTCAATATTGATCAAATTAACAGGCGTTGGACAGTTCGCTCGGAGGCATTAAAGTCAGCGGGGCTGAATTTACTCCGCCGGTGATTAATGAGCTTGGTTGGGCCTTTAATTTTCCGTATATTCCACATTTCCACATGTGCCCCTGTCTCCAGCTGCTGGAGCGACGGTAATAACAGCTGGATCTGAAGAAACTCGTCCTCCTGCGGCCCTCGCTCCGCCCGTCCTGTCGATGAATGAAAGAATGCCTTCCTTTCTGTTCGTGACCCTCTCTTCACAGGAGATTACATTTGGAGAGATGTAAAAGATACGGGTCTATTTCTGTAGCGCTGTCCTACTTAAAGCTCTGCACTTTCTGGAAAATAAAAAAACTCCAAAATCAGCTTCAGTGTATTGTGTTTATTTACAGACCTGGACTTTCAGGCCAGCACCCAAATACCATCCATAAAAATGATCAATTATAGAAACATTCATCCTGAACTTTATTGCTCCAAATTTGCATCGTCAGTCAGAGTTTCAGGTTGAAGCTTCATCACGGCCCTCTCCTCCTGTAGGTCTTTCTGATGGACTTCTTCTCCTTCAGCTTCTTCTAATGACTCTTTCCCTCCCAGAGGTTTTCTCCAGTAGGTCCTCTTGCAGGTTTCTTGTACGGCTCCACCCCTTCATTCAGCTTCTCCTAATGGCTCCTCCTCTTCCAGAAGCTTCCTCTGATGGATCCTCCATCTCTTGCAGATTTCTCATTTGGCTCCACCCCCTCCTTTATCTTTTTCTGATGGGTCCTTCCAGAAGATTCATCTGATGATCTCCTCCTTGTAGATCTTTGTGATGGCTTTCCTTCTCCTTTGCCTTCGTCTGGAGGCTCTTGACCTCCAGTAGATAACAGTGAAGACTCCTCACCCTCCAGCGTCTCCTTTCTTCTTATTTGGGCTTTTCTGCTGACTCTTCCAGAGGCATCTTCTATTGGTTCCTCTCTCCTTGTAGGTTTCTCATGTGGCTCCACCCCTCCTTCAGCTTCATCTGTAGGCTCCTCCCTTTCCAGAAGTTCCCTTCAATGGCTCCTCCCCTCTTGCAGATTACTCCTTCAGCTTCTACTAATAGCTCCTCCTCTTCCAGAAGCTTCTTCTGATGATCTCCATTCATTGTAAATTTCTGAGATGGCTCTGCCTCCTACTTTGGCTTCTTCTGATGGATTTTGCCCTCTAACAGATAACACTGATTGCTCCTCACTCTCCAGAAGCTTCTGTAGGTGACTCCTCCACCTGCAGATTTCTTGCATGGCTCCGTCTCCTCCTCTAGTTTCCTCTGAGGTCTCCTCACATTCCACAAATTCCATTGCTGGCTGCTTCCTTTCCTGTAGATTCCTCCAATGGCTCCTTCCCCTCCGGAAACTTCATCTGATAGTTTCTCTGCCACCTGAAACGTCCTCCAATGGCCGGAAGGCTCTATCCCAGACTTCTTTTTGGCTTTTATCTACCTGTTTAAATACCCCCCCCCCCTTTAACTGTTATCAATCAGTAATGTTTAAATATTTGAAAAAGAAAACATCTTTGCACCTTGTGAATATTTTTAGGATGAAATAACCCCAAAATATGTTTATTTTACTTTACAGTGAATGTTAGGAAGATTATTATCTTCTCCTGTACATTTTGGAGACGAGATGATGACTGAAGTTGCATTGTTTTGCCTTAAAAATGATTTAGATCCTCAAATTATTTACAGCATTTATCGGACGCTTTTATCCTAACCGACTTCCGTTCCCTACCTGCAGGGGGCAGTCTCACAGTCTCCCTGGAGCAACTTGGGGTTAAGGGTCTTGCTCAGGAACCCAGTGGTGGTGAAAGTAGGATTCGAACCCACGACCTCTTGGTCATTATGGACTGATGTGGACCTGCCTGAAGGCGTGTTCTCGACTCGCCACAGTCCAGCAGACACCACTAGCATTATTTATGCTCTCTGTTGTCTGTTTACTTCACCGAGACGAGGTCCTCGCGCCGCCGGACTGATTCAGAGGTCGTTTCTCCTCCACTGCTTCTAAAAAAAGGTGTTTTGTTGACTGAGGGAGACAGGAAGTGACTACAGCAGCCAGGTGCGGTCGCCGCCCACGCTCCCGCCCGGCGAGCAGCTCCGGCTGACAGATGGGCAGCGGCCCGAACTCCTGCAGGACGGCATTTTATTAGCGCTGAGCGCGGCGCTGCTTTAAAGCGAAAGTCCCCTTAACGCTAACGCCCTCGCTCTCAGGGGAATAAGCAAGAGCGCTTATCAGGAAGTTAATTACAGCGTCCACTTTACACAGGCCGCCGCTTCCCGACTGGACAGACTCGCGGAGGTCGTTCAGAGGAGACTTTGCTCAGACTTCCACAGCCTTGAACTGTTTTTATCATTAAAAAACACACATGCTAATGTCCTACAAACTATGTCTGAGAGACATCTGAGAGACAGTCAAAAGTTTGGGCCCCAACACCAAGACGGACTTTTCAAGTCTAGTAGGTTTTATTGTCATTTTTACCATATAAACACAGAACACAGTGAATCTAAACAATGTGCCTCCAGGACCATGGAGCAACACCAGGACAAGACAGGACAGGACAGACCAGACCAGAGCAGGACAGGACAAGACAGAACAGAACAGGACAGGACAGGACAGACCAGACCAGAGCAGGACAGGACAAGACAGAACAGAACAGGACAGGACAGGACAGGACAAAACAGAACAGAACAGAACAGAGCAGGACAGAACAGAGCAGGACAGGAAAGGACAGGACAGAGCAGGGCAGGACAGGACAGGACAGAACAGACAAGGACAGGACAGAACAGAACAGATGAGGACAGGGCAGAGCAGGGCAGGACAGGACAGAACAGACTGTGACAGGACAGGACAAAACAGAACAGACAAGACCAGGACAGGACAGAACAGAACAGAACAGACCAGGACAGACCAGACCAGAACAGGACAGGATAGACCAGACCAGGACAGGACAGACCAGACCAGAACAAGACACGACACGACACGACAGAAAAGGACAGGACAGACCAGAACAGGACAGGACAGACCAGACCAGACCAGAACAGGACAGGACACGACAGAACAGACTAGACCAGGACAGGACAGACCAGGACAGGACAGATCAGGACAGGATGGGACAGAACAGGACACCAGTACAGACAGGATGAAAGAGAGTATAAGAAAAACCTGAGTGTAACAAACAGTCTGGATGAATACAGTACAGTGTTCCCCCATAAAGTTGCGGTTTGGAGTTTGCTTGCATATTTTTTCTTAGAACCGATCTAATAATTGTTTGCAGAAACCGCAAATGCATTTCAGTGCTATGTTATTAAGAAAAATATAATTTACTAATTTTGTATCATCAATATTAATGTAAATTCAGCTAAATTTCCATATAAATTAGAGTATAACATTTTTAGTACTGTCGAGACACAAAGCAACCGTATACGGAAACGCGTCTTGGGACGGTGAAATACCGCTGTACTCAGAACCGGCGTACTCAGAACCACTGAACTCAGAACCGCCGTACTCAGAACCGCCGTATCCAGAACTGCCGAACTCAGAACCGCCGTACTCAGAACCGCCGAACTCAGAACGGCCATACTCAGAACCGCCGAACTCAGAACGACCATACTCAGAACCACCGTACTCAGAACCACTGAACTCAGAACTGCTGTACTCAGAACCACCGTACTCAGAACCACTGAACTCAGAACCACTGAACTCAGAACTGCCGAACTCAGAACCGCCGTACTCAGAACCGCCAAACTCAGAACGGCCATACTCAGAACCGCCGAACTCAGAACCGCCGTACTCAGAACCGCCGAACTCATAACTGCTGTACTCGGAACCACCGTACTCAGAACCGCCGAACTCAGAACCGCCATACTCAGAACCGCCGAACTCAGAACGGCCATACTCAGAACCACCGAACTCAGAACGGCCATACTCAGAACCACCGTACTCAGAACCGCTGAACTCAGAACTGCCGAACTCAGAACCAACGTACTCAGAACCGCTGAACTCAGAACCGCCGTACTTGAGTTTACCGTTACATTTTCTTTCAGGTGATGTACTAAGCTGAGTTTAAAATGAAATTAAAGTGTTTTGAGAGCATATCTAGGGGCATATTTAGGGTTTACACTATAAAAATAGGCATTTTTAGGCATTTTTTTTACCACATTAGAACATCGCAGTTTTTCACAATTCGCGGGTCGACTGCATTGTGACAGGTACTGTATTCTAGCAGCAGACAGTTTTGTGAAAATTCCATCTAACCAGAAAAAGAAAACTTTCTGGCAACAAAAGTGGTGGGTTTGGCGTTAAAGGAAAGACAAAGAGAACAACTCCCACTTTGTTAGTATCTGTGATGTTCTAAATGTAAAAATCCTGTGAAACCAAGTACTTTAATTCTAATGTATGAAAGATGTTAGTGATGTTGCACCATGACTGGAGTAAAGTTACCGCTTTTGTGTCCCCATCAGTGTCAAAATCACACCTTGGCAATAAACCTTTGATTTATTCTAATGTTCACTTTGCCAGCAGAAAAACGTTTATAGTCACACGCTCAGAAAAATGGATTATTTGTACAGGAACCCAAGACTTTTGCACAGAACTGTATTTTAAAATCTCTGTGACTCGATCAGGTGGGTCTGCAGCCTGCGTCACTCGCGTAAACACCGCCGTCCGTCCTGATCATCGCTGAAAACCCCAAATGTCGCAATGGGCCGCCTTGTTCAGGAACACATGCTGTCTGTGTGTGGGTTGTGTGCAAATTGCAGTCTGCCTTAATTGCACAGCAGAAAATGACTGTACTTAGCAAAGTAAATGCCTTGTTTTGTTTAGATTTGGTTAGATCTCATTTTCGCCCCGAAAAACATTACGCAGCAAATTCGTCCGTTTACGTTTCACTGTGTGTTCGCGAGATAAATTTTCCATTAATTCAGGCCGATGTGAGTCTGTGGATTAGACCGACGCGGCACAGAAAAGAGGATCAGTAATGAAGTGTCACTGAATTCTTTTTTTTATTATTGCACTCCAGAAAATGTTTGAAATTTCTACCCAAGTTTATGTGTCGGTACTTTATGTTTCTTTGTACTTTAAATAAAACATACATATAATAAAACCCCCACAGCGTTTTCTCCCAGAGGGAAGATTTTACTGAAGATTATAAAATTACAAATTACAGCAGAAACTCCCTCAATATCACAAAACACCCAAAACTAATGTGTGTGAAATGTTAATATTTCTGATACGTTTTATAAAGAGTCAAACTGACCCGAAGAACTCCGACAGACAAAATGTGTTCAAAACACACCGTCATGATCATTTAGTGTTTACACACTTTAACTCACTCAGTCAGGGAAAGACTCTAATACGGAGGAGAAAATGGTGTCACTTATTTATTTAGAGTCGTAATTTGAATCGTCCCATTTTATTTATTTAATCAAGTATCAAATCTGACATCACTTACAAGAAAGACCACGTCTGAAATGATCAGTTATTTTTACTAATATTCGTTTTTGCTCCATCTTTGTCTTTGTTTATGTCTGTCATGTTTCTCTAGTCCATGTGAGTTCTTTTGGATTATGCCCCGCCTTAGCCCCGCCCTCTCATAACCAGGTTCACCTGCGTCCTGTTCTTGTCTCCGCCCTCGACCAGGTGTTTCTACCTCCTGTCTGTATATAAACCCTGGTGTTTCCGACTGTGATGACCACGTGTTTGCCCTGTTTTTAACACTGATAGTGTTTCTGCTTCTGTTTTGAATTTTAATTTTGTGTGTTTGTTTATTAAATCTTTCTTTGGATCTGTGATTGCTATGGTAACTGTGCTTCTTGCTTGGTGCTTTCTATGGTATTTCTAGGTGGTTACTAACGGAACAGCAGTTACACTTTGACTCCAGCTTTTTAACTTTCTGTGAGGGAACTTTTAGAGGCTGAGGTCTGGTTCCATTCACCACCAATGTGAATATTTCTGATTCTGAGTTTCTCCAGAATGGACCATCTCACACCAAACCTCTCTGAACCTCTCAGTTTACACCAACACTTCATCAAGGGTTATTTTAGAAATTAAGTGGAGTAAAAACACCTAAAATTAAATCTGAGCCCTGGCTGAATGACACAGCTCGTGCTGTCAGACGCAAGTGTTGAAAAGCTGAACGAAGGTGGAAAAAGAACGAGCTGCAGGTTTCGTTCCAAATATTAAAGGACTGTTGGCGTTATCAGTTAACAGTGAAAGATGCCGAAAGAGTGTGTTTATCAAATATTATTTAGTACTATAGATACTGTTCTGTATGCTCCTCTGACTGCCTGTATTGAACCTTTCCCTGAGGCTTTTTAAAGAGGTATTTCTGTTCTTGCTGTCAGTAATGGAAGCCCGTCCTCACGTGTGGTTCCTAAAAGGTTTAAACATGCCATAGTGGAACAATTGATTAAAAAAAACCCAGCCTAGGTCCCACTGTGCTGTCCAACTTTAGGCTTATTTCCAAACATCCATTTCTCAGAACCACTGTACAGCCAATTGAAAGCCTTTTTGGATGAAAGTGATGTGCTTGAAGTTTTTCAATCTGGTTTTCAATCATAGCACCGAATCTGCACTACTGAGGGTTTTTAACGACGTCCTCCTGGCTGCAGATTCAGGGGACTATGTGATCCCAATTCTCCTAGACTGCCTTCGACACAGTGGATCATAATATTTTATTATCTTGTCTCGAGCATCGTATAGGCATTCGTGGTACTGCTTTGATGTGGTTCATATCATACCTGGCTCAGAAAACATTTTGTGTTTGGCTAAATGAGTTTAGATCCTCCTCGGCTTCATTACCATGTGGGGTTCCTCAGGGCTCCATGTTTGGGCCGCTGCTATTTCCTCTGTATCTCCTGCCTCTCGGCTCCATTCTTAGAAAGCATAAAATTGTTTTCCATTGTAATGTAGATGATACTCAGGTTTATGTACCGCAAAAAACGCAAGGATGCCTACTCCATACAAACTTTACTTGAGAGTCGTGAGGAACTACAAGCTTGGATGGCTGCAAACTTTTTAAATTTTAATGAAAAGAAGATGGAGGTGATAGTTTTTGGTCCTGGTGGCACTGGTGGGTCTTCTCCAGTGGACCTGGGCCCTTTGGCACAGTATGGAAAGCCAATTGTCACAAATCTGGGTTTTAGGATCAATAATGATTTTGGACTGGACAGTCAGATCAGTGCGGTGGTGAAATCCAGCTTTTTCCAGCTGAGACGTTTTCAGCTATGGTTAACCTGGTATGATTATTTTCGTAAACCACAACAGTGACACAACAGTGCACACCTGAAAAGCTAGTTTATTGTTTATTTATGGCAAAATAAAGCTAGTGTTAAAGAAAAATGAAGACAAGCTTTATTAAGTCTGAGCGAGATTTGAACCCACAACCCACATTAAAGTCAGCTTTCATATTTCATATACCTTTAACTTGTGTTCCTCCGTTAAGTTGTACTTTTTATTTTTAATTTTCTGATCTGTTTTTAAATTTAGATTTTTAATTGTACCCCTTTTATAACATTTGCACAGTCATAAAATGAGGTTCAGGATACATTTGACTGCAGGTAACTATGCATGTGACAGATAAAGAATCTTGAATTTTGAAAGTGGTTGATAATTGATGGAGCAAAGGGTAGGAGTGATGGAGTGGAAACTCATTTCAAACTGCTCCTTATTAACCAAAACAACAGTTAAAAATGAGACTTACACTGTCAAACTAACAGACTTTTACCTGATTCCGGTCACGGGGCTTGTCTCTCCGAACACCGTGTGGCTCTCTGGCAGCACCTTGTTTACATTAAGAGCATTTATCAGATGTTTATATCCAGATGTTTAAAGAATGCAAGTCAAAATTAACAGATATTTTGCTGTCGGAACTACAGTAGAGCTACTGATCCAACCTGATCCTCCAAAACACCTGAAGAGCTTCAGAGGTTAAATTCAAGATTGAGCGGAACCAAAAGTCTGAGATAAAACAAATCCGCTTTTTTCAAATGTATATGTATGAATAAGGTAATTGTATAAGTACAGGGTCTGATCACACACTCTACTCTTCACACACACACACACACTGTCTGATAAAGAGTCTGATCACACACTCTACTCTTC
>JBBJLS010071279.1:0-11225 GCA_037577275.1 Bryconaethiops microstoma | reverse complement strand
CTGTCTCTGTAACCAATGACTGTGAGACTGTCTCTGTAACCAATGACTGTGAGACTGTCTCTGTAACCAATGACTGTAAGACTGTCCCTGTAACTAATGACTGTGAGACAGTCCCTGTAACTAATGACTGTGAGACAGTCCCTGTAACTAATGACTGAGACTGTCCCTGTAACTAATGACTGTAAGACTGTCCCTGTAACTACTGACTAAGTCTGTCCCTGTAACCAATGACTGTGAGACTGTCCCTGTAACCAATGACTGTGAGACTGTCTCTGTAACTAATGACTGTGAGACTGTCTCTGTAACTAAAGTCGCTCTGGATAAGGGCATCAGCCAAATGCCACTTTACCTTTAGTTATTAAATTTACACATTACATATTAATTTGTGACCAGACACCTATTTACTTGGCTTGTAACCCTCAAGTGAATTGTAAACACAAAAACAGGTCATATTTGGCACAAATTACACAAGTATTTAGTGGGATTTTGATCAAATGTAATGAAATGATCATTATGCTATTCTGGCTACCATGTTTAAACATTTATACAAGATGTGTATGAGGAGTTTTGTTGTCGCCAACATTCTTTATAACAGTTTCTATAGTTACCCCTCAGATAAAACCAAATCAGGAGTGTTATAAAGATAAGAGCAACATAAATCTGCAAAATGTGACACTTGAAATAACAAAATTATCGTAGATAGTCCTAGCTGTCTTTCGCAAAAAAGATGATCAGCCAACAGATTAAACTACAAATGACACCATATATGTTAATCGGTGCTTACAAATGGAGGCAGTATCACTGAAAATTAACACCCCCCCCCCCCCCCAAAAAAAAGGCTTACAATTATTCCTCCTAAACAGTCAGCGTTAGCTCGTCCAAGCTAATTTACCAATGCCTCAGGGAAAGGAAAAAGTTATTTTAAATCTACGTTAAAATTGTATTATTTATTTTATTCTGGGCTGTTTCCATTGGTCCGCAAGTTATCAAACTACACAAAAAAGCAAAAACATAATGAGGTTAAAAGGTTTTCTGACTGCAGGAATGATGAATCATTTGGAAGCTTGGCTGGTCATAGTCATGCTGAATCTAATGATGTTTAATGCATTCGGTCCAGCACTGTTTGCTAAATTAGGTCACTGGTTTCCACTGCAACTTAATCTTGTGAGACTACATGTTTTTTATGTAAAAAAAAAAGGAAACAAAACATTTAAAAATAGTAACATTTGACAGCCGAACTTGAGTTTGGAGATTTAGTTTTGCACTGCCAGTCTTGCCACATAAAGGTCATTACCACATCAAAAGAATGACGTTAAAGTCTGCTTACCTTGATCTGCATTACTGTAGAAAAACTTGTAGTTCGGGTTTCCGTTCTTGTTTGTGATCTCAGGACGGACTTTACCGCTGGGATCTACGAGGGAAAAGAAATTTAGCATTAGACCACTGCTATCAATTCCAACTTTCATTGGTCTTCACCCTGGAATAGTGAGAGATAACACAGTTGTACATAATTACATAACAGTATGACCTTTTCCCAAAAGCAAACCAGAAGGTTTTTCCATCACCTTATGGTTTCGAGGACCTCGGGAGTGTTGCACAAACCAGGAATTTCTTAGCTAGCAAGATGACTGAAGCCCACGGTCAAGATTGTTAAACAGGAGAAGAGCCAAGTGACATTTCTTTTGGAGAACCATTTAGACTAAGAAATCTTACATCCCCCTTTTCGTTGTAATCAAATATCAGTTTAATTCAATTATAGTTGCTAGTTTGAATGAACAGAATTAATGATAATTTTAAAAAATCCTCAATTTGTGATTTATTTTTCCAACATTCTCATTCCTTCCCCTATCCACAAATGTGCAATTCCATGCTATTAAGTTGATGCTAGATCATTTATTTAGACTTTCCACCTCATAAGGTCTCTATAATATTCAAATCTTGCTTACATAAACACACTCATTTGAATTTAAGTTACAAATGTCAGAATCTGATTGTCCAACACGCCGCCTAAAACCTTGTTTAAGTAATAATGAGGTAACTTTGAAATAACTTCCCGTTTCCAATTACAAAAAAAAGGAAGTTAATACTGGACATCACTCTCATTTAAAAATGTAACTGTCCTTCTTGCAGACACAATCAATTCCACATGTATTCTAAATGCAGGCAGCATTCATTATTTATTTTTAAAAAGTAACTTATTTAAATATTAACGTCACAAAAACAATGTAAGGCCCACTGAAATAGTATAGACAAAATATAGAAACTAGTTTCTTACCCAGAAAGAGTATTCTGGGAATGTAACCTCCATCTGGGCTGAAGGCTTCATCCTTTGGCTCCTCTTCATCCTTTAAACAAAGGACGGAAATGAGGTAGGAAAGACCAGATTACTCTTTGTTTGCTATGTTCTGTCCATCACTGTACTATAGTAATAATATCCAAATCAAAAGCTACACCATAACTTAATCTGAATATTACAACATACTGCCACACAGAGAAAGAGGGGGGCTGTTACTCTCACAGTTCACAGGTCACTACGCTATTCTTGTTAACCCTTAGAACTCTTACAGTGCATCAGTAAACTCTGATTTCAGTAAATATAATCAGAGTAAAACAGTCTAGAACCGGTGTGTTTTCTCCTACACGCTCACCGTTTGCTGCTATACGGAGCCCGCCCCTCCTGAAAGTTCTCCTGGTTCAAAGATCTTGTGTTTTTTTCCCTGTTTGTTTTTAAAATAAACCTAAAAATAAAGACCTAAAATAAAATAAATTTGTTCATTTGTGTGATGCCATTAAAACCCCAAAAGTGTTTTTTTTTTTTTTTAAATTACAGTAACTTTGGTTCTACATGACACAGGAACACCAAACAAAGCTCAGCATGACACCTCAAGCACCTACACAAACTGGGAGAACTTCCATTTAAGTTGTTTTGACGTATAATGACAGTTTACCATCTGTTGTGCTTCCGGCATGGATCTGTGCCAGTCATGTTGTTCCAAGGGTTAATGAAACAGTTATTTTTATATGAAGCTTCTCATCAGGTTAATTTGACTTATTAGCAAAGTGTAAAATCTTATGGCATTTGTAGGGTTGGTAAAGTGTCACGCTTTGCCATTGCCAGGGCAACAGTGCAGGTTATTTTCTAGGATGTTGGAACTGTGGAACCTGTGAACAGCACTTTACACTCACCTCCAGGTTAACCATGATGAAGTTGTGAGCCAGCTCAGAGATCTCCTTGGATTCAGCAAACTTGGGCTTCAGTGCTTGAAGGACAGTTGGGGATAAAAACTTTAATATTTTAGTTCAACTGCAATTACACAATTATATCTAAGGCTGCATTCATAACAGCTGGGAACTCAAACTTCTCAAACTTCACAAAAGTCACAATTATTGTTATTGTAAGTAGTCCAGCTTTAGCGATATTACATGTACAAAAAAAAAGTTGTCTAAAAATCTTTGAGATACTATTCCTTAGGTACGACACAACAGAACAGCGTCTCATTGGAAACTCCAACTTGCCAAGTGGGAATTACAATTTGAATTGTCAGTCAAATGGATTTTTCCTACTTCCTAGTTCTTATGTGGCAACAAAAGTAACAAACATCTCTAACACTGCATCTTTGCCTTTGATGGCTGTAGACCATTTGTTCCCAGCGTTGGTCATGCTGACACCACTGCTCTGCACATTTGTGTGTTTTCATTACACTTACATGCCCATCTCAACCCAGGAAAGACCTATTATATAGCTGAGTTTTAGGAACAACACTAGTAGTGCTTTTCCACTGAACAAGGAACCGTACTGCAAATATTTTTCAATTACAAATAAAGCAATCCGAACCCGAGTCGTACCCGAGCTGCTTGATGGCAGGGCCAAAAGCGGGCCGCAACAGAGCCGACTGCATCACTGCCTTCTGACTGGTCAAAATGTCATCACAACACAGAAAGAGGCCACTGTTTTTTTTTTAACGAAGTTACAAACAAGTCGACAAAGAACAAGCACAATTGTCTATTTGGGCTGAAGATAAATTTTAGTGGGAGTTTTCTATGACACTAACAAATTTATTTTTAACGATGTGAGAAACACGAAAGTGTACTACAACATTGCTAACAAGTGAGCTGTATTGGGTATTCATGGCTGAACGTGGGTACAAATCTGCGCTCTTCCAATTCTCTTCAATCAGTGTCTGGTCAATTAAACCATAAACAGTGACCTGTCCTTTTTTATAACTGACCTGAGCTTGCGTGTCTTGAAGTCTGTGTTTTTGTTCCTCTGCATTTTGTCCCTGTCCGGCTACATTAGCTATGACGCCACACGCGTTGCCTCCAACCCATATTGTGAAGGCAACTCGACTGTCTGCTCTCTCTCCCCATACATTACAGAGCTGACTCAACAACAAACACTGTTTTTTTAAACAGTCAATACTCAGTCCCTGATCGACTGATCAAAAATTTAACACACACACTACTTTGGATATTAACAGACGTTTAGACGTTGGTACCATGCCAATATAATGACTGTAGAAGGAGGCACCAAATTCTAATGCAATGAATAAAAAGAATAATAAAAATAAAACTCAATAAGAACAATCACACAAATAAAAGCGGCTCTGACAGAAAAACTTTCCACTCGTTTAACTCCATTGATGGGGTTTTGGGACGACTGTCCATAAACTGTGAGGTGAAAATTGAGTCAGAAACTCTGCTGCTGGACAGAGATGTACCGTCACAGTACAGTTTAGGTACAGCACAGTTCCTGTATACCTGTGGAAAAGTGTCTTAAAATGCTCAGATATGGGGATTCCAGGACCAGAGTTGGGAACCACTGGTGTAGGCTAATATAGAAGTCAAAGACAGTGATGTCACACACTGGCTGAAATGGATCAATACTGCTTAATATGCGTTGTGATATATAGGGGGAAACGTTTTGTTTGATAAGTTTTGAAAAGTGGAGAGACATGAGAACACTTAGAGAAACACTCGAGATGCTCCACGTGGGAAACTGTTCTGATGCAGGAATGCTGGACTGTATTCGTACTGCCAGAGTTGCGTCACAGGGCAGCAGCCAATCAGCAGCAAGGAGAAATAAATAGCGTTCTTGGATTGGCTACTTTCAATCCACCTGTCTCTGAGTACAGCGGTATTTCATTTACAGTTATATTTTATACGGAAATGTAGCTAAATTTACATTAATATTTATGTTACAAAATTAGTAAATTATATTTTTCTTAATTTATAATAATGCATAAAAAATTATATATTATATAAGCAAAAAAAGGTGGAAGATATCTGCAGTTTCTGCGAATTTGTGGAGGTTTCCCTGAACAATAATTAGTTCAGTTCGCTAATGAATGAAGTTTGAAATTAGCAGGGGTTCACTCAATGTGTGTGTGTGTGTATTATTTGTGTGTGTATATATATATATTTATATTTATATTTATATATATACTGTAATAGATATCTACATGTTGTCTTACGCTTTCCAGGCAAATGAGGACTAGAGAAACCTAAACCTTGTTCATATTCCCTGGGTAAACCTGGACTACATGTCTTTTTTTTTCACTCTACTGAAGAGGACAGTATACCTTTGCAGGCACCACACCAGGTCTTGTGGATGATGACCATCAAGGGCAGCCCACTGCACAGCATGGAGAAGATGATTAGAAAGATCCAATGAAAGTGAGCTCAAACCAAAAACACCTGGAGGCACTTCCCCGGACAAATCCACAAAGACTCCATTCTGATAAACAAGATAAGAAAGTGGACAAGAAGTGCTAATTCCAGCAGCCCTACCTTGCTTCAGCCTCATTCTTCCCGTCCTCCAGACTTCTCCAGTGGATGTGGTCTCCAAATCCTAGGACAAGAGTCAAAAGACACAAATCCAAATATTAAGACGCTGAAAACTCAGAAACCTGACAGGCTAAAGTTAACAATGTTTGTACAACTCCTGCCGGTTGCATAACCACTACAGGGACATATACTGTAAAATATATATATGTGTGTATTACCAACTATAATAGATGTATATTATCTCCATAGTATCAATGTAACAATGTATATATCAAAGCAGAGCTCAGTAAACATGAACCAGCTGAGTCTGGGCTGCCACGGCTAAGCTAGCTAGCTTGCTAATTCGCGACATTGAGAGAAAATGCATATCCAAACAAATTATTTATTATTATTTAGCTACATTAGCAATACATGTATTAATTAATGTGAAGGAAGCATCTAACTACTCGTTAAGAAGTATTACTTTAAAAAAATATATGTGCTGCGCTAAAGCTAACTCGCTAGCCTCTGTTGCCTAGCAGCCAGAGGTACCGGCAGCTAGCCGGCTAAAGAACGACCCGAGCCGGTTCTGGAGTCGATTCTGGACCCGGACTGTCCGCACCTTTTCCGTTGCCCTCGGCGGAGACTCCTCCAAGGTGCGTGAAAAGCAGAAACGGCGCTAGTGAGAGCACGACAGCGCTGAGAAGAGCGGACCGCATGATTCAGCCAGGCTCCGCGGAACAGCAGGACGGACACTGCGGAGAATCCGGCCAGCTCGGGCTGCTCCCCCACTGATGCTCCGGGTAAGGAGGAGCGACTTCAAGTCTCAAGTCGGCTTGTTTTGCTGCTGAATTATTTAAAATGAAGCTATTTCAAGTCTCAAGTCGGCTTGTTCATCTGCTGCACCATTTAAGGTGGACTGAGGTTAGGTCTCAGGCCGGCTTGTTTTACTGCGGAATTGTTTAAGGTGGAACGAGTTCAAATCTCAAGTCGACTTGTTTAAAGTGGATTGGGTTCAAGTCGGCTGGTTCAGCGGCAGCAACATTCAGTGTGGAATGAGTCTTAAGGGGACTTGTTTAACTACGTGCTGCATTATTTTACAATGGAACAAGGTCAAGTCTCAGGTTGGCTCATTTAACTGCTGCATTACTGAAGGTAGATTGGGTTCAAGCTGGCTTGTTTAACTGCTCAACAGTGTAAGGCCACAGGGTCATATTGGCTTGTTCAACTGCTGCGCCATTTAAGGTTAAATGAGTTCAAGTCTCAAGCCAGCTTGTTTAGCTGCTCAACCATTTAAAGTTGGATGTAACATATTTTATTCATATTTAACTATTTGACTGTCATGAATTATTTAGAACCCCACAGTACAATTACTGACTGATGCCCATCTGCAGAACTGATCATATGAGAACCCCCTCCTCACTATTTATTTCTGGAAGTGACCAGATATTTCTTGAATGTTGGGTCAGTCTTAGCACAGCAAGTTGTCAAATATGCTTTTGCTTCATGGAGAAGGTCCTGGGTTCGATTCCCAGCTAGGGTCTTTCTGCGTGGTGTTTGCATGTTCCAGGGTCTGAGGGGACTTCACAAACTGGCTTCCTCCTATGTTCCAAAGACCTGTGACACTGGATATTGAGTGAATCTGTACGTCTGCTTTCCAATGAACTGGCAGCCTGGCCAGGGTGTTTCTCCACCTTTTCGCCCTGGGATAGGCTCCCGCATCCCTCTTTCGACCCTGATTAGTACAATCTGCTCAGACGATGGATTAATGAATCAGCCCACCAGGAAAACACAAAACACCATTATTAACCATTAAAGAGCACTGAAAACCACCAGAAACTGTATGCTTTCTATGTTTTAACAAGGGAGCCGATGGCCTATAGATCAACTCAAAATGGTTTGAGGCAAATGTGTGACAGATCAGGCCTACTGGCTGGCCACATAAATCAATGGAGCTGAATCCACTTGTACCAGTGCGATGCAACCGTACCCCCATGTTAAACCACCAGAATAATAGTTGCCCCCTTTCCACCGATGGAAGGGTTGAGAAGGGGTTCATAATTTGTGCTTTGGGCTACAATCAGTTATTGCAAACCTAAAAAGTGCAAAGGTTTGGGTGCCCCTGGTGAAATGACCAGCTTTAGTGATGTTTGGTGGACACATTTAAATGTATTTTAATGCACAATTACTGTTTATTTGCTGAATTTAATGTATTAGGGCAAAAATGTGGCTAAACCAAATTTGCACCGGGACAGTCGGCTGCTCTCCAGGGTGCTGAACCCACACCCTCTTGATCTTGATCTCTCCTTTCCTCTCTCCTTCCCTCGCTCTCTCTTGCTCTCACTTACTCACTCAAGACAGATAATGATGGTTACTGGTACCCCAAGAGAACCCATTCAGTTCTCAGTTTTCACGCTCTCTCAGCCTCAACACATGGCTGTACAAAACATGCAATCAAAGGGGATTTGAATTTTATTGACAATTTTAATTTGTTTTGGGGGCGGAGAGAACTCTTCGGACCAAGTGGTCACAATGCAAATAGGTCTGTAGTGAAGGTGCTTAGGGAAAACGTTCTTTTTTCACTCTGCCACCCTACCATGCCATGCTACCGAAGCATTAATTGCTGCTTCGAGGATCCTGTCCCAGCTCCCCTGGCTAAGACCTGAGGCTGATCGTGTTGACACTGAACACTCCGTACCAGACGATGTTGTTCAGCTCCATGGCGCCTGTAGCGTTGATAAGAACATCAGTGATAACCAGGAGCCTCTACACTCTCAGCCTGATGCATCTCAACCTGACCTCCCATATCTGTTAAGCCTGATACAGAAAGAGAGGCTCGACCTGACCTCTCATATGCTGCGGGTTGGAGAGAGGCTTGAGAACCTCTCTACACTAGAACCAAAGGATAGCAGGAGCTCACTGAACGGGAATTGTTCACTTTACTCCTGACACGAACCCCCAATGTTTCAAGGATCTTGAAAATGGCAACAAAACCAGCTACACTGTTCTCACCCTAAGGAACTCTCCCCGCAGGACGAGAGCTTTGAACTCCCCCAGTCACCAGACATGCTGCAGCTACACTCCATCCTCTCTTCATCGCCGTATCCAGTATTTCTTAAAAAACTGGATTTGTCTTCTGTTGGGAATAGACTTCCACACTCTACAAGTGACAGCCCCCATGTGAAACCTAAGAAGCGACGTGCACCTCTGCCACCTACTCAAGGTGCCTTTCCCCATCCCCCGTGGCCCCGCCCTCCTGTAGGTAGGGCTCTCCGCCCCCTCCCACAAGGCCAGCAGCTTCAGGATGCAGCCGCCATTAGTGAGGACTGATATCTGAAATTTCTCTGCTATAGTAGTGTTAACACTTTTGATGAGTTTCAGGACACGCTGGGACCTTTTTCAGTAATTCCAGTAGTAATTGGGGACAGGGTCAACAGAGTGTGCCCAGTTTGTGGGGTCAATCATGCTAACTTACGCTCTATTCTATGCAAGCCACAGCCTGTGTTGGCCCCCTCCCACACTTTGAAGTTTGCAGCCTTGAATATCCGGTCACTAAACAACAAATCACGTTTAGTCAATGATCTTATTACTACATACAAGACTGATTTTATGCTCTTAACTGAAACTTGGTTAGATGACAGCTTCTGTGCATCGGCTCTCAACGAAACAGCTCCCCCGAACTTTAACTTTTTTAATGTCCCTCATGAGGGCAGGAAAGGTGGTGGTGTTAGTGTATTATATAGAGATAAATTCCAGTGCAAGCAGCTATCACTGGGTGAATTTAGTTCTTTTGAATATATCTGTACTGTCATAAAATGGTCACTGAGAATCCTGCATCTACAGGCCACCAAAATACTGTCCTAATTTTATTGATTTTCTGATCTGCTGTCACTAACTTCCACTGATTTTAACTCCTTTATAATTGTGGGTGATTTAAATATCCATACTGACATTCCTAACAACAGTGCTGCCAAGGAAATTGCTGCCATTTTTGACACTTTTGAAGTCACTCAGCATGTGACCTGCCCCACTCATATCCGAGGTCACACACTGGAGCTGGTTATCAGTAAAGGCCTCAGTGTTACTTCTGTGAATGTCTTAGATGTCGCTCTGCCAGAATATTACTGTTTTGTTTTTTATGTGTCGATTCGCCCTATCATCTAAACTGGCTCTCGAACTGTCAGAAAGAGGAGCATGTCTTTATGGAAACCATATCTATCACTCCAAGCATAATAGCGGAGTCTGTGGATGAATGTCTTAATCATTTTAACTCTAAAATGCTCAGGGCCCTTGATGCTATTGCACCAGTCAAGGTCAGAATTATTTCTGGTAAACAGAAAGCACCGTGGAGGAAGTTCTCTACTGTAACTAATCAGAAGAGAGAGTGTAGGAAAGCAGAGCGCCGCTGGAGACAAACTAAACTCCAAATTGATTATGACATTTTCAAAGTGAGACTCCACAGGTAAAACTTGAGTTGGGCAGAGCAAGAAGGGCATATTTTTCTAATATCATCAACAGGAACACTAAGAACTCTCGTACTCTCTTTGCCACAGTAGAGAGGTTAACAAATCCCCAGGTGCAGTTACCTTCAGAGGTTCTCACTGTTTCAAAATCCAACAAATTTGCATCTTTTTTTAATCACAAAATAGAAAACAATAGACATAACCTTGGATCTACACACTCAGTAACTTTATGTCAACTCAGAGAAATAACATTCCTATCATGTCCCGAGTTTGATCCGATAGATGCTAGAAGTGCTTCATCTTAAATCGTCCACATGTTCCTTGGACACTCTACCTACAGGTTTTTTAAAAGTGTTTTTAGTAGCTTAGTGCAGGACATGTTGCACATTGTGAACAGCTCTCTGAAAACCGCAGTAAACCAGCACTGTTGAAAACCGCAGTTATTAAACCCCTCCTGAAGAAGCGTAATTTATTGACCCATTTCTAATCTTCCCTTTATAAGCAAGTTTCTGGAGGAGGTAGTTTTTAATCAAATCAGTAATTACCTGGACACACATAGATTCTTTGATTATCCTGCTAAACAGGCTTGAAAACTGGGTTGGGCTCCCAGGTACGGCCCTTAGTTGGTTCCGGTTGTACCTGGAAGGCAGGAGATATTTTTGGTGGTGGTGGCCTACTGGGTAGGATACTTGCCTCTGGACCAAGAGGTCATGGGTTCGAATCCTACCTTCAGCACACCTTAACCCCAAGTTGCTCCAGGGCGACTGTCCCCTGTAGTTAGGGAATGGAAGTCGCTTTGGATGAAAGCTTTGGATGAAAGCGTCTGATAAATGCCGTAAATGTCTCAATTGGCTTATGTGAACCGGAGAAAACTGCCATGCCATATGGAGTCCCTCAGGGGTCCATCCTAGGACCTGTCCTGTTCAACCTGTACATGCTTCCTCTGGGTCAAATTCTTAAAGAGAATGATGTGTCCTATCATAACTATGCAGATGACAC
>JBBJLS010071278.1:0-11225 GCA_037577275.1 Bryconaethiops microstoma | reverse complement strand
GTCTCCCCCTCTCTCTCTCTGTCTCCCCCTCTCTGTCTCCCCCTCTCTATCTCTCTGTCTCCCCCCCTCTCTCCCTCTCTTATACACAGGCTGAGTCAGACAGACTCCAGGGACTTCAATGCCGTACAAAAACATGAGGGGGAAAAAGGTAGAGAGAGGCACAGAAATAGTCAGTGAGAGAGAGGGAGGAGGAGAGACATAGTGCTTCAAAGATGTGCACTGGGATACAAAAAACAGACCAAAAATAGACAAGGTCTTGTAATAAAAACCTTGGCAACTGGCCCAGTTATCCCAATACCCATCCAAGGACTTACAGTAAGACCAAAGATGGCCAATAACACTGAGTTTCAAAGTGTCAAATTCGGTCCAAAACAGTTCTTTTCTTTCTCCTTCGGGAGGTTTGGCTGTCAAAAAAGAGGAGGACGACAAGCTGCCCCTTACCTTTTGCTGGAGGTTGCTCGTTGCCATGGAGACTTAAGGCAATCCCAAACGATGTGTATCATCTTAGCTGTGAGCTGCTCTCATTTCATTGGACTGTATTCTCTCCCTCTCTTATTGTCGTTTATACCAGTCTTTCTTGCTTGCTGCAAGAAACAACTCTCTCTCTCTCTCTCTCTAAGCCTCCTGATCACTCTCAGTTTCTCAGAAAAAAGAAGCGGAAGGAAAAAAAAGCACCTGCAACTCCCTGACCTCCACTCCCATCGGCACCCCTCCACTGCATGGTGATGTGAGTGGAAAGGTTAGCCTTGATCAGTCACAGGCCCTGTTCTTTTCAGAGACAAAGTGTGTTTGTGTGAATCAGTGTCCCTGCCCCTCTGCTCCTCTCCAACAGAGAGGTAGCACCACTCGTCACATGGAACACTAACCTCAGGAGACACACACTGCTCCCAGCTAAGAGTCTAAACACAGGCCTCAAAACTGCACCTCTCCGCTTCACTGAAACACATTACTATGTCTCTCACTTCTCCCTTTTTACTTTTGCACTTACGCTAGTGCCAGAACATTCACAGATACTTGAGTAATCATTCCAGGTGTTAGTATTTTTAAAGTAATGGTTCAGTGAAAAATCTAACACATTTTTTCCACTTCCTCCATATACAGTCGACCAGCCCAGACGTGTCTAGTTTCCGATTTTGGCTTTTTTAGCTACTGCATTGTTTAGACTGCCTGCAACAGTTTACAGAGATTGTGTATTATGATACACTAGTATTTGGCAAAAATCTGTTTCTTCACCTTGTCACAGTTAACTAACATCCTCTCACTCTTGAACACAGGTGAATACCAAAACTACACAGAATGTACAACCCTGATATGTACAGTATAATATTTTTCAAATATTTAACAGGCTGCGTTAATAAAGGTAATAAAGCCATTCCTTTACTAGCACTCTATTCAAAAAAAAAAAAAAAACACCACTGACACAAGCAGTTTCGATTAGAGACTGCTTTGTTCCATTTCTCTAAAATTACACCAAAGGGGAACTTTATACAGTATTTTAAATGTCACCCAGACACAAACTACGGAAAGTTAAGTAGATTATTTCTATCCATCAATATGGCTAAAAAGTACCTTTCAGTTCAGTACTGTGACATCTAATGTGCATCCGTTTGAAGACAGTCCTAATAATAATGTTTTTGACAGGTCGTCAATTTTTTAAAAGCTGCTTCCGTATTTGTGCTAGACTAATTAGGATTTCCAAATCAGAAGTATGATCTTACACCAAGCCCTTGAACACGGCATTTTCATAGCCTGCTGTGCACCTGCTTTCCTGCTTGTCTGTGTGGGCCACCCACCAGCGTATATATATCACACACATGTGGAGAAAGAAAAATGCAAAAGGAGGGGAAAGCCTGCATGCTGAAGCGCAGAGTGGAAAAAAAGAAGAAGAAAAAAAAAAAAGCACTTGAGAGAGAGAGGGTGGGGGAGACGAGCAAGAAGGATCAATCCTCCGCAATCTCACAAAAACAACAAACAAAACCGTGCCATCTTAGCCATCTGAGAAAAATGCGACTAAAGCTTTTTAATCCGAAATGCGGGCAATTATTTGCTAAACAAATCAGAATAAATATGAATCACAATTAAATCTTAAAACCTTTGGCAGTCTTAACAAAAGCCAGTTGGTCTAATAAGTCACTCATTAAATTAAATTAGATGCCGCTGGTGAATTTTAGATGTTGCTGGTGAACTGTATTCTCTCAAATATATTAAAAGGTTTACAAAAATGGTTCAGACAGACAGTTGGAGGCCACTGAATTAATAATGTGGGTGTGACATAATTGTATTAATCAGAACTTGACTGCGAAAAAGTGTGTTCAAAATTTTAAATAGAGTCATACAATCTGCAAAAATTTGCCATTTGCCAGCTTATAAAAAATGCCACGTGTTTTTAATGAATATTAAGCGCTGATAACAGGTTAGCTTGTTCCCATCGACATTGTCTTTACACTTTCACAGTATAATGAATGGATTCAAAAAATTAATGTGTAGATGTTACAAGCTAAATATGCATAAGGGAGAATGGATGGTGAGTCTGCCCCTCAAACAACCTCATTCATGAAGATGATCAATGTGTGCATAGAGACAAACTGAAATAACTATGACATTATTGGTTAATGATATTCATAAAACATTTTGCATAAACATACATTTTCCTATCCCTTGTATAAGTTCATTTAGCTTGGTGTAATCATTAATATAACCATGAAAACAGACAAGGTCAACTGAAATCAGGTTGACAAAACTGAAAAAAAGAAACTTTAGCAGAGTATGTTATTTCAGTATGCAGTGGGGGAAGTGCAGTAAAATCTGGCCTCTGCCAAATACAATAATTTATTTGTTTAGCAAGTAATGACCCAATTAGAGCTTATTCTGCCTTGTAGTCTACACTAAAACGTGATCAGATTTAAAAAAACAAACTCACCTCTGCAGGTCCATGATCTCATTACTGAGGGAGTCCAGTTCTTTAATGGCAGAGAAGTCTGCAGCCTGACATGACACGGCATTATTCTGTCCAGGACAGAGAGAAAAGAAGAGAGAAAGAATTAATCAATCACTTCAAAATAAACAAATTCACACAAGCCAAAGGAAGAAGCAAGGACAAAATCATCCTGTGCAATATAATTTATTGCAAAGCTAATTAAGCTGCAGTGCAAGTTCTGCATACACATCCCACCTCTAAAATGTAGCAGGAGGAAAATAAACACCATTAAGGGTTGGCACAAAGCAAACTAATACGAGGCTGATATAATGTATTGCAAGCACCTTAGAAAACTAATTTAACAGACTCACACAGACAGGCAAACTGAGACATCAGAAAGCTAGAATAAAAGGCCACATACAAAGGAGATGCATGATTAACAGGAACACCACCTCAGATGAATATACCTGACAGCTTGGTCCAAAACAATAAAAAGAACATTTTTTATTCTTTAAGATAGATATATGTAAGTTAATGAGTTGGTATACCTGTCGTGCTAGCCTGTCAGAAGGAGGGATCATCTCTGGAGAAAGTGTTTGGGGTGGGTCAACACCTTTGGAGAGCTTCTGATTGATTAGATGGAGAGCCAGTGCAAACTGTTCTCTGGTCAGTTTCCCAATGTCACAAATGTCACACAGCTCCCTAAGACCAGCAAACATTAATATACAATAAAGTAACATATGTATAATTTAAATAAGAACAAAAAGAGTTAAAAGTGAATTCAAAGACAGATAATAGAAACCAGAGATTGATCAGTGACACCAATTCCACAGTGACAGTTATTTTATTTGCAAAAACACCATGAATAGGGAGGGCAAAGCCTCGATGTAGCTAATTGTTCAGTTTTCTTCATAAGGTACCCCTTACTTTTTGTCCAATGATGAACAGCTGAAGTATTGTGTGTGTTTTCTACTTATTTAAATGTTCTTACCATATGCGTGCGAGCGTGGCAGAGGGAAGCCCCGTCTTTAGGAAAATGTCTCTCACCTCTGGCCCCGATACCAAGCCATCCAGGTCACTGTCTGTCTTAGTGAACAGCTCATCATACTTAGCTTTATCGGCAGGAGACACAACCCACTGCAAAAACAAACACATACATACCCAGTCAGACTACACAGGGATAATTAATAAAAATGAACTAATTAATATTTCACAACAGATTTATTTGCCCAATCAAATGCAGATCATTTAAATTAAAATACACCCTGACAAGCACTGAAAATAAAAATACCAAACAAATAATAATAGAATTTCAGTTCATCAGTACCATCATGTGAATAGGCTGACTTGAATCTTTGTTTATATCTATAAGACAGATGACTGCAGACCTGTGGCTGTGTGGGCACGGCTGGTAATGTTTTGGACCCAGAGTGGGAAGAACTTCTTTCTTTAATGGATGGGGGAGGCGAAGGGAGGAGGGGCATCGCAGGAGTCTGATTTATCTTTTTCCTTTTTGATGGTGGGACCAGAGAGGGGGGTAGAACCATAGGAACAGGCTCATTCTCAAGTGCTCTATACACCAGATACATGGCCTGAAAACACACATAAAAACACATACACACTAATTATTTGTATGTAATTTATCATCATATGCACTACAGGAACTATTGCATAAACTGTAAAGCCATAGCTATATAGTAAAAGAATGGATACACTCTAATACCACATGTATTAAAAAGTAGTTAAGAGTTTACAGTTTAACATGCACTTGAACAGAACACACTTCCTGTATAACAAAGATAGGGCTATAAAAATAAACAGGGAAGTGTTAATTATGTACGTGGTTCAGTGCTTCAGAGGACTACAGAGCAGCACTATAAGTAGTAAACGTGTGCTGTACTACTAAGTTATAAGCATGTTTCACATTTTAAAGCAAACTGATGTGTCACTTAAAGAACGCAGGGTTTCAAGAGAGAAAGTTAAAGATTTAAATTGAATTTTTGGGGTAACAGGTTTTCAACCTTAAAGTAAACTTAGTTTGTTAGAGTTTACAATGGGAGGGGGGCTTAGTCCACACTGCAGTCAATATTAAACTACTTTATTCATGTTGTAAAAGGTGCATCAACTCAAACAACCCGAATTGGACTCTGCTACATGAGGGGGCAAGGTGTATTACAGTGGTCTGTGTTATACTTCTATAACAAGCACCACCACAACCTGTAATGTTTGGTGTGGTCTTCATTGTACTTGTCAGGCATTTTCAGACAATCACCGAATAGGCTGTACAGACATGCACGCTGAACACTGGTGACAACCTGACACTATCATGGTTGGAATATTTGGTGAAACTACTCTAAGTCTGCTCTACAACCAATCAAAAGCATGACTGTCAGATTAACTGAGTTTCAGGGACTGACTGAAACTTGGCTAAATAAACATTAAAGAAAGGCTATATGCTGACCTATAGCTGCGCAGATTTTGCTGTTAGAGTTCTGAACCCTGTGTGTGTGAGGAAGTACAGGACTCACCACTGCAAACTCATCTCTGTCCAGCATTCCATCTCTGTCAATGTCACTAAGTTCCCATACCTGCAACATACATTTAAGACAATTCAGTCTACAGAGAGAAACAGACCCTACTGGAAGGTACATGGTGTAAGCCTAAACACTTTAAAATGAAATAAAACACAAAAGACCAAAATTCTGACTGCATTAAGGAATTAACAACTCAAATAGCAGTACTGGTCAACACTGCCACCTGGAGGCTAAAGTTACAAATATGTTCCACACTCAGTTTTGGGAAGATATAAACCAAGTTTGCCCTGTTGAAACTCTGATTTGACAACTACAGTTCCTTATATAGTTAAACATGCTGAAAGCGATTTTATTCATCTTCGTGTATACTCATTGCAATCACCTGAAAATGTGACAGAAATCTGACTGTTTTCTAGAGATTTGCCCTTACTCTTGTACCATCAAGGAAAATGTGTTTATTGTAAGAGTTTTTAATTAATGAGCTGTGTGTATAAATCACAGGATTAACACATTTTACTAGAAGAAAAAAAAAAAAACAGCTGGTTACATATGGAGTAAGTTTTAATACCTGAATTCAGGCCACTTTTAGCTAAATGGTTATAGTAGATGGAGAGCTTGTTTTTATTTGTGGCAGAGATGTCTGAGCTGCTTGCATAAAATATCTTGCACAAATATTATTTAGAAAAAAAAAAAGAGAAAAAAAACAACAACAAAAATTTGTTTGCATCTCTCTATTAACATAAGAACGCTCACTACCCTAAATTCTTACCCTGCCCAGAACATCAACAGGGAGCTTGGAGTTGAGCAACACCGGTTTGACCTTATCACCTGTGAGCATGCCACCCACAGGCGACAGACTATCGAAGATGGAATCGAATTTCAGCTTTTCCTCTTGCTAAACACACACAGAATACACACACATACACACACGTCAGATGAGAAGGGAGAAACAACAGAAAAGAAAAGAACAGCCAAAATATCTGGTAATTAATGTTAAAATGTCACTGATATTAAGCCCTGCACACTCAGGGACATCTCCAACCTTGACTGCCCATGGGCTGTCAACAGGCGTGGCTCCGGACAGGAGTGGACTGCTAGCGTCCTGCTGGTCAGGAAACAGAGGGAGGGGACATTACTGAAGGCATAACCTGGATTCCTGTTAAAAAGGATCTTACTTCTGCAACAAAACAGCTGACATTCAATTTTCCATGCTTCCATGTCTGTGTGAGAGGCAGTAAACAGTCTGACTCACATTCAAGTGGAAGTAATGGCTCGACTTACAAACTTTGGCGGAGGCACAGTCACATTAAGGCTTTTGAGTGCAACTTCGAGGCCATTCTGTGCACAAGCCACCAATCGCAGGGCCACAAAAAATTGCTAGAAAGATGAGAGAGAGAAACAAATACTGTCATTCCCAGCCAAAATTTAACTATTTCACAACTGGGTGATTTCACAAAGCTTTAAAAAAAAAAAAAAAGAAGTACCTGTTTGTTCAGAAAGCCTTTGCGCTCTGAATCTGACAAGTCCCATATCTGAAGGAGAAAACAGTTTATCACCAAAACAGCTTAACGGTAGTTGTGTTTTCTTATACAGCGGTTCATTGGGTTAAGACATTACTGGCACCAATCCCTCTGTTGATTTGGCCTGACATGAATTAAACTCAGTCAAAACATTAAAATCTCTCAACACAAGCCACATGAAACTACAGACTAGTAACTGCTAGTTTACAGCAGCACGTTTTCACCATTTTCTTTTCCATTTTTGACATAAAACAAATACAGCTTTAGTATAGAGTGGATTACATTCTTCAATCATTATAACTTTGAGAGGTTAGACTTTTATGACCGACCAAATGACCTGCATGATACATTAACAACAAATAATAGTCATTACCTTGCGATCCAATACAGAGAATCACAGAAGCAGCCAGAAAAGACTACATTCATTTAACAGCAAGTAAAAATCTGCTCTTATCACTCTATTATCCCCCTATTATTATTGTGTTTACATAATCAGCTGAAACATCAGTAATAGCTTCCAGCTTCAAGTGCAACATAGAGAGCAAGGATGAAAAGCTTCATTATACTAAAGCTACTACAAACAAACCTGGATGCATTTTCATCAATATATTGATCTTCACATCCCACATCCTTATGTTTGAAGTAGTTATATATGTGCACTATTATTGACTTTACCTTGCCCAGGACCAGGTCTGAAAGGCCAGATCTTTTCAAGAACAAGGCCGCTTCGGAGGCTGCTACCCGCCCACTCCCAGATGGATCAACCTGTACAGAAAGAGGGGGAGAAATAACTGAAGAGGGCATGCCACACAGCTCTTATAGCAGGACTTTCAGATGCATTTTCTATTACAAAAATGAGGAGAAACTCTAAGCTAAAATCATACAGTATTAACTACAAAATTGTAAAACTAAAGTTCAACAAAGCCAAACTTATGATGCATCAGCTCCAAGCTAAAGACTAAAGCCACACAAATCACTGTATGCAAATCGATCTCAAGGAAAACTGATAACAGGGCTGCATGATGAATCATGTTTTGGTCCTCAACGGTCATCACGAGTGACGTGATCTATCTAGTAACTGGCCAAGCAAGCACATTCCCATAACTTTACATTTTACTCACTGATTAATGCGTTATGTGCTGGCAGAAAGGGAGGAGGGAGTACACAAACACACAAAACTTGGCACCTAACTTTGTGTTCGTCTAAACAGGGGTAAACAGTTCCAAACATTACAAAACAGGCTAGATTTATACTTTCTGTCACTCAGACACCAGCCTTTTCAATTTGTTCTGAGCTGCTCTGATTTACACCTGTTTCTACAGTTCACCATTTGGTTGGAATCAATCCTGTTCTGTGATGAGTAGCACTGCAGAATCGAAATCAGAATACTTGACTAATTCTGGAGAAAACTGCTTATGTTACGAATGCACAGTCACAGAGACATAAAAACAAGACAGTATAAAGTAAAAAATAAAAGCCAAACAAAACTTCTGCAAGAATACTCACTCACTACGCTATAATACACAGCTGGTTAACTAAACCAATATTGTAACCATGTAATTTCACCTTACTGTGCCTCAAATTAATATCAGGCTTGCATAGAAAATGCTGGTCAGTCAATTTGGACAGTTTTTCTAACAACCTTACAGTGCCAAAAAAGCCTGCACTATAAGAAACTAGTTCAGGTCTTCCAGGATTTAGTGTTTTACCACATATCCAAATGCTTCAATCAGCTAATTATCAAGTCTTTCTAGAATTAAAATCAAGGAAAAGAGTCTGTGACTGAGAACCCACGCCACATTTGCCTGCAAAACAAATCAGTTCCAATGGAACACAAATGCTTTATGGGAAAGCTTTGCTAGAGTAATATATTTAAAAGGCAGCGTGAGCAAGAAGCTTCGACCACACAATAAGCCCCACATGCTGCAACATTCACTAATGCCTCATTCTCACTCACTGGTTGGGGAAGCAGCATGAGTGCAGTTCATCACTTATTCAAAGAGGCATCTTCTTACACAGGACTAGTTTCAACAAGCTCTCAATACAATCCACATGCGAAGCAGCTCTTACCACAGTCTCCTTTGTTGTATTATTGAACACAGGGCAAGTAAATACAAATAAAAAATTAATTTTTGTTTCATATACAGAAAGAAAATAGGTTTGGATACATACCTGTCGATAATACTTGTCATAGACAGGGTTCCCACTTGAAAGCTGTACAACAAGAAAAAAACAAGTCCTCATTAATACAAGCAGAAAAACATTTGGACAAAATTTACTAAAGCATATCAAACCCTAGAGCTTGGTACTGTGTAAAACCGATACCAAAGAAAACTTCTTCAGCACCTTTTATTGCACGGGTTAAGTTCGCGGGGGATACACTCCAAGAGCACCCACATATTGTGAATGTGGTTGTGATGTGGTTAAAAAATTTAAAAAAAAAGTCTAGAAATGTCTATTTTTATAGTGTAAACCCTAAATATGTCCCCAAATATACTCCCAAAACACTTTAATTTCATTTTAAACTCAGCTTAATAGATTACCCTTAAAGAACATGTAAAGGTACATCCGTATCCATACTGTACAGTGTACACTGAACTTCTGCAGTGCCAGAATGTAAATTACCAACAGTACCCCTATATAGACTGTACTGTATTATATTCATGCATGCGCATTTTCTTTGGTATGCGCTGTCGTTTTCTTTGGTATAAGCAGGGCAAATACAGTAATAAATTTAATTTACAGTAATAAAAATAAGAAAAACAAAACGAAAAACATTAGAACACTCGAGACGCTCCACGGAGGAAATTCTAGACAGCAGCTGCATCAAAGGGCAGCAGCCAATCAGCAGCAAGGAGAAATAAATAGCGTTCTCAGATTGGCAACTTTCAGACCTGCTGCCTCCGAGTACAGCGGTATTTCATCATCCCAACATGCGTTTTGTGTTCTCTGGACAGTACAAAAAATGTATAGTTATTTTTTATATGGAAATGTATCTAAATTTACATTAATATTTATGTTACAAAATTAATTTCTTAATAATTTAGAACTAAAATGCATGACAAATTATATATTGATACGAAATAAGCTGTGACGTCCGGGCCTCATCCGCCACACCTCCTTGTCCTCATGCTGGTTGTTTATGTTTGGGCGCGGCACTGAGCAGCAGAGGCTCATTCCGTTCAGGTGAGTCTGACTGCCTTTCTAACCAGCGGGCTCAAACAAACAACCCTGCACAAGGACAAGGGGTGTGGCGGACGAGGCCCGGACGTCACAAAAGCAAAAAAACTGCAGATTCTGTGCTACTGTGGGGGTTTCCACGAACAATCATTAGTTCAGTTCTCAGAAAAACTTTGCGAGAGACTGAAACTGCGACTGCTATACCGCGTATAAACAGGGGTTTACTGTATATTAAATTATTTTATTAATGTATGTTTGCACGCTTGCATATAGAAACAGGCACGTATGTAAAGTACAGTCTTAGAAACCGGATAAATAAATAAAATATATTTTAAACCTTTTTAGCTGAGCAGTTCGTTTTTAAATGCAATTATTAGAAGGTAAAAAAATAATATTGAACAGTGATTTTATGTCTATGTTTTGCTCTTATGTATAAGAGCAAAACATAGACATGCACTCCCAGACCTCTCCTCATGGAAGAATAGTATTACATTGTAGTTCTCATAAAATATGTCAAATACCTGGTTCAGCTCAGTTGATACATTAGATTAAATCAGGAGCTGCTCCATGCAAAGGCTGGAGGTGAAATCTGGAACCAAACCTATGTTCTTCTAACCAGCTCACAAGTACATTTTTCATACAAAACAAATCTTGATATTATTTAGTGCTTGCTTGTTTGCATTCCATTGTTTGCTTGCGGATTTGCCGTCATACGGTCCCTTACTGCTCAGATAAATGGCATTAAAGAGCCTAAATGGTTTTAAAGAGCCTAAGATTTTGCACAGTACTGTCTGGTATGTATGCATACCCAAGCTTCCTATACACCCCTACAAAATAGTACAAATCTGACAAAATTTTTTGCAAAAGGTAAAGACAGTGCTGCAAAAGAAGGTAAAGACATTTTTGGTCACCCTACAGTGAGAGGAGAGCAGAAAGGCCATGTGGGAACCAGATGAGAATTTATGAATGTGAATCTGGGATGCTGTTCAAAAAAGGCCACGGCCACACACACACACACACACACACACACACACACACACACACACACACACACACACACACACACACACACAC
>JBBJLS010071277.1:0-11225 GCA_037577275.1 Bryconaethiops microstoma | reverse complement strand
ATGTAGGTTTGGATTTTTTTTCTCCCTTAATAATAAAATCCTTCACTTAAAAAACGCATTTTGTGTTTACTTGTGTTATCATTGACTAATATTTAAATTTGTTTGATGATCTGACACATTTAAGTGTGACAAATATGGAAGAAAATGGATCAGGAAGGGCGCAAACACTTTTTCACACTACTGTATTTCAAATTCCCCATTTTTCTGTTTTTTGTTATTTTGATGATTTTTTTTTTTTTAACTTTCTAATGGTGTATAATGGGTGTTTGGGGAATTGTGTGCAGAGGCAGACAGCATCCAATTTAAAGTGTCCTTCACCAGACAAACTGCTGAACTCTGACACACTGAAACAGGCCATTCCACAGAAGTGAAGAAAACAGAGGGGCTAGACTTGTTACTACATTGTGTTTTGTGAGAGTACATGCACAGTTTACTGTGAGTTTTTGCATGCGGTTGCACATTTAGAGGCAGATTCAGCTGTCATGGAGCAGAGAGAAGAAGAAAATCTGTTTACATTGATTCCCCTCCAGATGTGGCCAAATTATGGAGTTATGCAACCTTGTCCTTTTTTTTTTTTCCATTTCATTGTGTACATGATGTAAGGAGCGAGGTGCAACATCAACAGTGATGTCATCTGTTCTGCCCCTTAAATATCTTAAGTACGGCTGTTGTCATGTTTTAATATTACTAAAGAGCCCTCCTCTTTAAAACCTTCTGCTCATATTACACTTCTGAAGCGTAACCAAATTCAGAATGAAGTGTCATTTAATACTGAAGTCAAGGAGTAGTTTCCAACATGGAACTTGAGATTTTACATAAGAGCCTATCAAACCAAAGCTGTTGTAGCTTTGTGAGTAGCTTTGACTGGAGCTACAAGTTTAAAACCTTTTCATTTTTGATCGGTCTGAATGTTCAAATGTGTGTAACAGGTCCAAGTTCACTAGACATTTTCCTGTTTCTGTTGAGAAAGATCACATGTATTTTTAATATAGCCTTTCCTCACACTTGGTTTACATTACTGTTTTGGCCTCTGTTAGCTACTTAATATATTATCCATAAACATATATATATATATATATATATATATATAAAAAAATAGTAAACCATACAAGAAGTAGCCACATGTACATGTAAGTCCTCACTATCTTAAAGGAAAACTTTTTTCATATTCTGATTGACACCAGGCCAGTGGCCCTTTCTTTAAAAATCTACCCAAAAGTCTAGTATAGAAGAACCTGTCCAATATAAAACCCTCCGTCTGGATGGCCCCCTCTTTTTTACTTTTCATCTGATGATTTTTGTAACATACCTCTAGAAAATATATTCTGAAAGTTGGTTTTGCATTTTTTATATAGCACTTTAATAAATAATCCAAAAACGAATTAAGCCGTTTTTTTTTTTTTTTACACTTGCATTGTAACTGTGTATATCAGACCTCCATATAATGTGCACAATCTCCTCAGTGTTGCAGTGCCCATAAAAATTAAGATTGCCTTCCCTCTTCCTTGTTCCTTTTTTTGTCATTAGAGAACAATGATTGAACTGATGTCTTTACAGGAAACATAAGCTGGTATGGTTTAGAAATATTTTGCAACTTTGTTCCTTTTGTCTTTTTCTCAGTCAGTCCATTTAACATGATCAGTATCAAAGCCACATTATCTGTGATGACAGCTAATGCCAAACCCTAGCTTTTGCTGTCTTGCGGACAAAAAGGGTTGTGTTGCACTGTTTGAGAGTTTCCAAACCAAGCAGGAAGCAGACGTTATTTTTATTTTGCAATTCAGGACATTCCCAGATTGATTTAGGAGCTTCCTGCAAACATCCAGGTTAAGCAACAGCAGTGGTTTAGGACATTATCATTTTATCTCAAATACACAAATCAGCATCTGTGAACATTTCTTATCTATTATGACAGTGCCACATCACTGTTTAAAATCATTTTTGGTATCACAAATATGGTCTGAAAGGTACTAAAATGAAGCTCAAAAAACAGCATGCATTAAACGGTTGTTACACAATCACATATAAACATATATTAGGGTTGTCATGTGATTTAAAAATTGATCTAATTAAATTACAAGCTCTGATTAATTCATCAAAATTAATCACACATTCTTGCTTTAAAAGTATTTTAAATATTAAAATAATTTTGACATATGAGTGAATGAATAATCAACATTACAGACTTCTAATGTCTTATTTAATAACTGTTTTTGCACTGTTCAAGTGCTGTAATGGTCACAGCAATGAAAAATATGACCTAATATGCTTAGGAAAAAAAATGCATCAGCAAGAAGAATGATAGAACTAAGTCCAACTATAAGGTGCAGTTTAAGACAATTTACATAGAAGCACGGGTGTTCTGACAATTTATGCTGCCTTGTCGAAAAATGCAACCGTAGCGCAAATCGACAGCAGAGTCAATCGATTTAGGCTACCCTATCGAAAAATGCTACCTTGAAGCTTATATAGTTTATACAGTGAGTTTAGCACTGATAGTGATGTGAAATAGGCAAATAATCTGCATAATCTGAGAAAAATATTTTATTTAAATGAGAAGAGCCTAGATATATAGACAGATCTTTGGAGGTGCATAGGTCCAAAATTCATTCAATAAGTGTGGTTAATTCTCATTAATTAATCAGAGAGCTTGTTATATATATATATATATATATATATATGTGTGTGTGTGTGTGTGTGTGTGTGTAACTGCTGTATATATTAGAAGTGCTATGGTGATTACAGTAAAACAGGAGAATAAACAGTCCAGAATATCAAAACCATCAAACAAAAAGTACAAAAATAATCAATAAAGCTTATAAAAAGTAATTATCTCAGTAAACTTTGGATTTGCTACAAATGGGGAAATAATACAATCTCACAGAAATATTTGCTGCAAAACACTACAGACTTGAACCCCTTTTTGGGTGAAATGCTTTTCTAACATTTTCACCAATCCATGCTGATTAAAATGATGAGCAGTCCTGGTGACCCCTGTGGCCTATATATAAAACTTTGATTCAATCATAGTCAGGGAAGATTACGATGGAAAGTGCTTGCAAAACAGTAATGCTGACAGTAACCAAGCTTTAGAAAATACTGTATGGCATGTGTCAAATTCTGTTTCATCCTTCAGAAACGCTATTGTAATTAATGTAACCGTAACGCATCTGTCACTCTTCATATGACTGGACCGTTAGTATGAGTGGGTGAAGATGAGGAAGATGATGTGTGGCCTGCCATATAGCATTAAAGAAAATACCCATAGGTGTTTCCTCAATACCCTCCACAAAGCTTAGTTTTTAGTTTTATACTTACGATTTTATTAGGGCTATTATTTGTTTAGCTATAGTTTGTCATACTGTGTCAGAAAGCATATAAGTAAGTAGGTTTGGATTATTTATCACTCAAAGCCACTTGAGGCAAGTGTGCGAGTCAAGTTCTTATTACTGGTCAGCTCCTTTATCCTTGTAGCTCCTGTGCAGAACTTCAAATGCCAGTCGGGAAGGTGGATTAGGGGGAAAAACAAGTGGAAATTTGCTTCTTCATTAGAATATTTAAGATGCTCAGACGGTAAGTAAGAGCAAAACTGGCCAATCCCTCTATTCTTGCTGCAAAGGCAGCTCCTGGCTCAGCAGGGTTTGAACCAGCAGCACACCTGAATGGAACTGTTCAGTGCATTCAAGAAGATTCATACAAATTCAGGTAAAATATTGATTAAATATGTAATGCAATCTTCACTGTCGGGAACAAAGGCTTGAATCTACATTTTTGTTGATTTAAAAAAAATAAAAATCCAAATATTTACAAAACAGCAATATGAATGGACCAACGGAAATAGTCTAAAAGTTCTTGGAATAAAATCTTTTTACATTAACTTACACTGAAATAGTAATTTGCTTTTTCCTTCTGCTGTGAAGGTCCGTTTTTGTTCCGAAAGTGTTGTTATGAAAAATGTAGCCTGTAGGATGTTAATTTTCGAAGGGATATGTACACATGTTGGTTTGTTTCAGGAACATTTAAGGCACTTTGCTCTAACATGTACAAACTTTTAAAAGATAAAATGCAGTAACGTGGTCACTACATAACAAATGCATGTTACAAAGCCTTAGAATCTAAATAGATTTAGATATGATTACCAATCATTGACATAGCTGCTTGCAGAGTCTCATTTAACTCAATGCATTACTAGCAGTACACAACAGCACAATCACACTACTTTACAACAGTTGGCCTGACAGCACAGATTGAATGTAAACTTCCAAAATGCAAATTAAAAAAATATATGTGTGAAACTTCTCCTTGATGATCAACAAACTGATTAAAAAATGGGTAAATACCAAAAAAGGTTTTGGAAAATATTTTTAGACAGTCCATGTTAAAAACCATTGTTAAAATTGCATTGTATTGCATACCCTGCACTAATTGGCCCCAGTGTAACAGTTTTCTCACACAGCTGTTTTCTCATAGCGGTCCTCTTCAAAAGGTCCTCAGTGGTTGTTCGAGGCAAACACTAAAGATAATAGTGAGAGAAAGAGTAACAAAGGGAGAGAGAGATCAACATCACACTGTAGCACAAAGGACTTTTGAGGGAAGACTACATTATACTTCTAAACTACCTTCTTCAAAAAAAACCCAGTTTAAAATTAAAACTGAGGACAGGCCTTCTAATGCAATTCTATGTACATATACTATGTGGACAAACGTATTGTGACACACCTGTTTTTCAGGTTTTTGGGCTAGGCCCCTTACTTCCCTTACTCAGCATTCCAAGACATTTTGGACAACGCTATGCTTCCAACTTTGTGGACATAGTTTGAGGAAGCCCCATTTCTACAACCCCTGGCAAAAATATGGAATCACTACTCTTAGAGGCTGATCATTCAGGTAGCAAAAAAACAAATCACAGATATGACACAAAACATTGTATTTAACAGCTGAACATTCTGACTTTGTAAAACATACTTCATGAAACTTAAATGAAAGTGTTGTAATTAATAGCACATCCTTTCAGATTTTTAAAATATTTTTTAGAATCATAAACAAAAAAAACTATTGTCTTTACAGACAGGCGGCTATATATGTATATATTACAATATATAATATGGACCAAAGTAATGGGACGCGTGATGCCTGTCCGTAAAGACAATAGTTTTTTTCGTTTGGTGTCATCCCTAAATATGCCCCCAAATATGCTCCCAACACACTTTAATTTCATTTTAATTAAAAAAAAAAAAAAAGTACTGTATGCATCCAGACTGTACAGTGTAGCAGCCAATCAGCAGGAGAACCTCCCGCCTTTGAGTACAGGGGAGTTTCAGCATCCCAAGACACGCTTTCTTTGTGTTCTCTCGATACTACTTAATTTATACAGTCACATTTTATATGGAAGCTGAATTTACGTTAAGATTTATGTTACAAAATTAGCAAATTATATTTTTCTTGATAACGGTTCAGAATTCGCGGCTTCAGGCATTTGTGGATTTTTTCTTAGAACCGCAGATTTCCTCTGCATTGTTTTTGCTTTTTTGTGGCAATATATATTTTCCCTGCATTTTAGGGCTAAATAGGAATGAGCGGGGGTTTACTGTAGTTCGTTATTAGTCTGACTAGTCTAACATAATCATGTAAACATAACAGTTCAAGGTCTCAGCATGAATAAAACTCAGGGTGTGCTAATACAAGCCAAAACCACTGGGAAAAGCCTGTCAACTAATTGCTTAACTAAACTTTGAGTAATATGATGTAAAGAGAGATACACAGATGAGCAGCAAGGCTGTCTCAAATAGCACCATACTCAATACATAGTCACTATGTAGGAGTTAATATACAAGCTCAGGCACCGAAATAGTGTATAATATTTCTAACACAGAGCCATTAGCAATTCAGCCATGTATTGTGCACAATATGAATATTTGCATTACTACAGGGTGTACCACTGGGCTACTGGGTAAATGTAAATATAGCTAGTTGGACAGACACAGTAAGCTTACTTCTTTCGCGGAGACCCTGACCAAAGCTGTGGTAGAGGCAGCACAGCCCCCAGAAGAGCACGCTTTTGATGGACACTGAGACCACGCAGCCTGTTATGGCCGCAGCCTCCAAAGTGTAGGTCTTGCTCTGGCCCCACAGTGTAATGATCTGCAAAAGAGGAGAAAGTGGTGCTGATCATTTGTTAAAAGCCCAAATTCCACCACTATGAGTGTAAGTAGATTTACCTGTGTACTGAACATAAAATTCAATATTTCCCAAACTGTGTCTACAACGTTGGAAGCATGGTGTTGTCCAAAATGTGTTGTGCTGAAGCCTTAATATTGCCCTTCACTGAAAATAAGCAGCCCAGTCCAAACCCTGAAAAACAGCTGTGCCCCAATACTTTTGTGCAAATGATATTTTGATTTATAATGGCTGGCCTGTACATTTCCACCATAAATAATTTCATGTATTATAAAAAGTACATTATAGGCTAGAACATTATCTCAACACTTGTACAAAGTGATGTAGCTTGTAGTCTTTAGACATTTGGGGCCGTATTACAGAAACTTCCTAACTTGAAAATCCTATCTTAACTGTGTGGTGACCATGGTATCGGCAGTTTAGGATCTTGTTTAGAAAAAAGCCATTACAGAACAACCGTTCTTAAGTCAATTTTCCTATCCTAACTTAAATTAAGAAAAGTGTATTACAGAAGCATCATAACCTTAAAAAATGTTGTCCTAACTGTCATCAGCTGATTATTTAGGCTACACTGGCCAGTTCGTCTGGCTTAAAGTTCAGGGCACAACGTTGTTTAACATCCATATTTTGAAGATAGTAACAAAGATACTCTGACGATACAATGTTAAGGACTGTAGCCTTGTAAAGTTACTAGTGGCAGCAGATAACAGTTACTTCACGAGATGACGTGTTAGTTGCTAGGTAACAGACATAAAAGTCGATCATCGATGTCAGATTGCTTATTTAGGATTCCTAACTTGAGATAAGATAGAATTCCTAAATTTAGTTAGGATTTGCTTCTGTAATACCAAATTGAAAAAAATCCTATCTTAAATCATCCTATCTTAACTTTATACTTAAGATAGGAAGTTTCTGTAATATGGCCCCTGATTACTATCTGACTCAAGAATATCTCACAACAAATCACTGACGCAATTGTTAAATTATGCAAGTGTTTGAAAAGTAGATGGAATTCCCCTTTAACAGCGGAATAAAAGTGTCTGACTAATTGAAGAGGTTTGTTTTCCCTAGGTGTTTGTTAGATGTCTTTAAGCATGATGTGTCCTTTTTGCCAAGTAATGGAGCTGTAAAATTTTGAAACTAAGCACTGGCTGCTTCCAGTTTTTTGGCCTGTGCTGCATAGAACACAAGGAAAAGTGTGTTATCAACATAACACCTTATAGCTTCTATGGCTCCCTGGGCAAACCCCCATCCACCAGAGTGAAAAATATAATTTCAATTTTGACATTTAAAACAACACTCAACAGTAACTCAACATGACTTTTAAAACCATATAAATACAGAATACTACTCTATTTTTAGATGAAAACTACAAAGATGTATTGAAGACAAACCTAAAAGTGTGGTATAAAAAAAATTTAATTAAACCCTATTACTAAGAAAAAGTAAAGGCTACAAAACTCTTATTTACCCACTTTTATATTTCGCACAAACCAGAAAAAAGCAACAATGTGTGGAAAACTACATATTCACAGTACTGTGAATGAATTGCAGTTTATTTTGTGGTATTTTATAGTGTGATTGATTTTGCTAATTGCATTAGTCCTGCACAAAGTTAGAGGTTATTCCCATGGAGTGAGAAATAAGTGTATACATTTTAAAATAGATTTTCTGTTGTAGCCACACTATGCAACTCATCTGCAATAGTGTGTAGTACCGAATAGTCTGCATTGTAAAGTGAAATAAATAAATCAATAAACTGCTTAATAGACAAAAAAATGCTAGTATTACCGTGTAAAGAAGGTAAATAAAATAAGCCAGCTGTGGCAAGTTCTGAAGAGCGAAAATCCAAACCAGGGGTTTCACTTCCTTTAGAACCTAAAAAGAGATGAGAGGTAAAAAATGCAACAGTGAGTTCCAGTTATTGTGGATCTCAGTCCAGTCATTAGCCCTGCTGAAGCCGGAATAGTTTCACCTGGGAGGTCTAAGTGACAGCAGATGAGCCTATGATTTTAATCCAGTGTGAATCTCCAGTGTGTACAATCTGACAGTGATAATTGTGGACAGAACTCATTGAACCTGTAGCTGAGGGAGTAACAACAGTTTTGTTCCAATTCAGCTACTGTTGTAAATTTAGGAAGTTCTTCAGCCGTATGAATTACATCTCAAACCTTTCTCTGCTAAAAATAATCCAGCTCCAATAGAGCTACAATTTATATATTCCATATATTTCTTCTAATTCTCCACTGTTTTGCACTATTGTGTTGTCCCATACTCGGTGTTTGCATAGTTAATTATTTAGGGAATAACCTAATAGTATTGAATATTAGGTGAATAACTGAACAATATGAGTAATTAATTGTTCTATTTACTGTATTTATTTACTTTGCCACTTTTTTGCAGCACAGGTTGTTTGACCCTGGATGAGACATTGGCAACAAAACAAAATATGTTGGCATGAAATGTCCAGTGGCCACTGTCAAGTACATATTTTTTCTTGCATTTCTGAGAATTGAGTATACAGGAAAACAGATACAAATACATGTGTAGTTACTACACAATACCATGTTTAGGTATTCTAAGTCCTTTTTTCAAGGTTTTTAAGGGTTCCTTTCAAGACACGCCCAGTTTTAGACTGTAATTATAGTCAAAGATACATGCAGACTTTCACATAATAATAAGGAATTAATACTGTCAAGTGTAAATGGAATTTACAGATCTTCTTTTTTTTTTTAGAAATACAAGTAACATTTTATGCAAAACTTAATGTTTTTAAAATTATTGACCCTTCATAAACGCCACCAAGTGAAACAGAGGTGATAAAAACAGAGAATATTATAGTAATTCCTGTGCTAGACCATGGCCTCTTTATCAGTTAGCACTAGTAAAAGCAGAAGGTTACACTACATGTTGTGGTCATTAAGTGCATTGTATTTCACATACAAAACACTGCTGTCACAGTTCTGTATTTCAGCTCTTTATGAAGTCCTTGGGTTAAGTCAGGTTGGAATAGTGCAGGAAAACTGAAAACTGTGGTGCAGGTGGCCTGCAGGAGAGTAACATCAATGTATGTAATAGATTAAATAAAGCAGACTTACAGCAATGATTCCTGTGGCAGCAGTGAGGCAAGCCCAGACGAGCCCAATTCCCAAAATGATAGTGTGAGAATATGACATAGAGGTCCCTGATGTCAGGATTAGGATGCACAGGCAGAGCTGTTGAATAAGGAAAAATGAATCCAAATCTTTTTCTAAGGGAAGACATATGTACAGTAAACCCCTACTTTAACGCGGTTCAGCAGTTGCGGTTTCAGTCCATCGTGGATTTTTGCTGAGAACCAAACTAATAACACAGGTCAACAGGTCAAAATCATCAGAGATAAGTTTATGTGGCTTTTGTAGTGTTTTTCATGCTGATTTCAAATCTGTGTTTAGTTTTCCCCGCATGTACAGTTTTTGTGGTGAAGCTTGCATGTTAGTGGTATAATTTGCATATAATAATCATATACTAAGTGTTTTTGAAGAAACAGTGGTGTCTGTCTGACACTGATCATTATATCTATGCCACAGTGTGAGTCTGTCTGACTTCACACTGAAAATATTGAAACAGTTACTTGATTGGTGCCTGCGGTTTAATAAAAAACCGCATGCAGGTTTATTGCAAATCTAATATTACTCATAATTCACAAAGTTGATGTGACTGAAAAAAACTGAAAGCACATCTGAAATCAGCATGAAAAACTGGTTTAGAAAAGTGTGTTGTGGTTTCTGACGATTGCAAAAAAAATTTTTTTTGTTGACCTGTGTAATCAATAAAATGTTTTTATTCTGTATTTCTGTGCGGCGTGGTACCAAACGACTCATACCGGGTCGTGGCCCGGCGGTTGGGGACCTCTGGATTAGCCAGTGTACTGTGAGGACTTGCAGGACGTGTTTTGTGAATTTGTGGTTTGCCTTTCGACCAGGCTGAACGACAGCCGACCCTTTACCTGCTGACGACCTACATCGACAGTGCATTTTCGCCACTTTGCGCTGTCATGTTTGTGAATGCATCCATCATTGTCGGTTCATTCAACAGACCCTTTTTTTCGCTGCGGGCCAGACATGCCACAGTATACTGAAGCTTTGCAAATAACCCGTTTCCTGTAAAGATGACGAGTAACGGTTCATATCCAGCGATTTCTGTGTCCATTTGGCTGAAAACAAGCTCACCTTCTGGACAAGCTCATCTGTTTTGCTCTCTAGCAGAGAAAAGATCTCACGATCATGTCCTGTAGCTTTTGTTTTACTCTGAGGTCAAATGTTGTGCGATTCTGAGAGTGAATGTGCTTGAGCAACTTAATGAAATTCCAAGCAGACTACATTTTGGTACAAAAGTGGTATAAAAGATGAATGAAGAAACAAAGAGAGAACTTTGTAAAGAGCTGGGTGAAGCACACTTCATTACACTCTTGGCAGCATGAAGGTCTATTACACTAAGAGCACACTACACGGCTGAAACATGGGAAACTAGTTCTCCGGATACAATCAACCTATGACTGCATTTAACCTGACAGTGGCAACGATTTTGTAAAAGAGGAAAAACTCTGACGTTCGTTATATTTTTAGAAGCTGAACCTTGATACAAATTGAACCACGGTGGAGAAACCAAGCATCAAACTGAACTGTTGAAAAGGGGGGCCTCTGGTTTGTATAGCTTCTAAATGAGTTCAATCTCTTCTAGTGATTTTGCCTAAACATATACACTACCATTCAAAAGTTTGGACACACGTTCGCATTCAATATTTTTTCTTTGTTTTTGTTATTTTCTACATTGCAGATTAATATTGAAAACAAACAAAATGATGAAGGAACACATGGAATTATGCAGTAAACCAATAAAAAAGAGTTAAACAAACCAGAATATGTTTTGTAGTAAGGCAATGATGGACTGTTGGTTTTTTTTGCTTAGTTAAGTGGTTCTTGCCGTAACGTGGAGTAGAACCGTAGTGGAATCGGATCACTAACTGTGTACCGACCCGACCGTCACAACTGATGATCCCAAACACA
>JBBJLS010071276.1:0-11226 GCA_037577275.1 Bryconaethiops microstoma | reverse complement strand
CTGAATTTAGCCCCTAATGAAGGTAGTTTCCAGACGTTCTTCATTCTTGGTACTGTGCAGGCAGTGAGCCTTCTAGAGAAACAAACTGAACATTAACCAGATGATGGATGCAGCATGGTTTTAGTACTTAGCCTCACTGTAAAACCCTTTCATTACACTGCGCCCATACCAGTATAAGGTCATTCACAGAAAGTGAAGGTGACCATTCTGTCATATGTGAACAAACCACAGCACAGTGTGAACAGCACAGAATTCTTTCTCTGTAATTAACCCATTCACCAAGTGAAGCAGCGTGCAGCCAGGAGACCTCAGAGGTGCCACTAGCAGTCCATGAACTTAAACCCATGACCTTCTGACCACAAGGCAACTGCCTAACCACTGGGCCACCAGCTACCCATGTAGACCATGTAGCTTCTTGTTAGAATGAGGAAACATTTGTGTCAGTTGCTGTCAGCTGAGATGTTATTGTGTTGCCAAAGATCAAAGAATCTTTGAATGTCCAGTCTTTCGACAGAAGTCAAGTGGTTTTTGACTCTTGATTTAAAGTGTAGCTGTAATCAAGTGCCTGTGCCAAAGGGGTGTCATGCCTTTTGGACTCTGCAATGCGCCCGGCATCTTCCAGCACTGTTAAAAATAAGCTTTGGTGACCTCCAGTGGCCACTGTTTTGTTGTGCACACTGGGGAAGGTGAATATAATTTTTCACTCACTCTTTTTTTCATTTTGTGAAGCCTGCATTGATAAAGAACAGGTTACAAATGAAGAGTTCAGATGGAAAACCCTCTAAATCCGCCTGACCACTTTTCTTATAAAAGAGCATTTTCTATCAGGCTCCTATGTTCAAGGTCAGCAACTTAATTTTAAAGGCAATGACAAGGTTATTAGTTGATGAAAAAGATTTATTCTTTTGGGAAATGTATCTTCAGCCAATTTCATGCTTTTAAAAAAATATTTTTTTTGTTCTGTCAGCTAAATACACAGATCCTGTTTTTGCAAAAAACTTCTACATCCACATCTTCCACACAGACATAGGAAAGAGATGCTAAATCACCAAAGATGCACACATAAGCAAAGGGGTGTTTTGGTTGGATGGGTGGTGGTGGTGATGGTGAGGTTTAGGTTCATTCATAATCCCACCCAATACACAATACACACCCCAGACAATACACAAACAAAACATTCAACCAAACAAAATACATGAAGTATTAAAGTGTTTAATAATAATAAAGTGTAATATAAAATTATATAAAAACATAAGTTTAGGTTAAAAAAACCTCTATGAGAGAACAGTGCAAAACATACTGATAAAATCTTTTTAAAACTTAACAAACAAATTGATCTTAAATTGTTAACAAAAACTAAAATAAGACACAATGCTGTGCGAACAGTAGAGACAGTCATTCATCTTGTTCATAAGATCTAGGCTAAATGTGTCAACTGATAAGGAGTAATAAAACATGATTCAAATAGCATTGAGTGATACACTCAAGTACGTGAAATCAGTACAAAATATTCTGATAAAATCTTTTTAAAACTTAAACAAATTGATCTTAAATTGTTAACAAAAACTGAAATAAGACACAGTGCTGTGCGAACAGTAGAGACATTCATTCATCTTGTTTGGTGTCCTTGTCACTTCACTTGACAGGACATTCTCATGAAACTCTTGCTCAGCTGTTGACATTCCCAACTCGCCCAATAGCTTCAAGACATCTGCCTTCTTTGCCTCCTTGATGCAGTTTACATCCAGATAAAGGCCCGGCTTGAATTGATGCCACTTCTTGTCTCGCTTCAGCACAGAGTGCTGGCAAAATTCAGCGGCAAACACAGGCTTAAACCCCAGCTTATCTCCAGAGATTTGCAGCACTTCTTGCTTCGCTGATTTTGAAGGATCTCTGAGCTTTTGTGAACGTGGCTGCTTCCTTTTTGAAGCCATAGCACTGCCAATCCTTTCCATATTGATGGACAATGCCACACCTCTGCAAGATGTCACTGTACTTGTCTGGCAGCAGAATAGTTGTATGCTTCCAGATATCTCGCTCTATTCTTCCAAACATTCTGTCGGCTGCGAGGAAACTGTGCCCCCGTACAGGTAAGAAGTAAGTGGTGTTGAGCTGAGGGAACAGCTGGGAACGGAGGGCAAACAACATAGAAAGAACATTAATGTTCTTATTCTGGCCATAGCAAGAGTCAGAGAACAGGTGCAGGCTCTGACATTGGCGCAGGTCGACTCTAGCTACTGTTGTAAAATAGCGTTGGAGAGCTGAGGCAGCAATGTTACTATCCTTTGAGTTCTCATATTCTAGGAAGGTGTACAGATGGATTTCATGCCTACTCTGGGCCTCTCCTCTGCCATTGTGACGCACCACGCCAAATACATAAAAGTATAACTGCCGTGAGTAATATGTTTGGCCAATAGCAGACTTGGGAAGAACCAGGTTCTCCATTATGTCAAAGCAGACAGTGAATGGATCACCCACATCATTTAGTGTATCACAAAACTGGCGGGCACGGCGTCGACGAAGAGAGTCGAGAGGAATCTTATTCCGCTTCATACACAAAGATGCTCGAGCAGAGAAAGTACGAGACTTGTTGGTGATTCTGCTCAAGAAACGTGATGCATTTTTGCCACACTCAAGTCACTCAGCAGGAACTTTCTCCCAGGAGCACCACGTCGAGCATAATGGCTTGTAAAAGACTGTATGTGACCTCGAAACCATCTGCTTCTTTGCGGTCAGGTCGTCATTTTCTCTTGAACCTCCACAATTTTCTGGGTGTGCCTTGCCAGTCCGAAGTGAGTACTTAGCAAAATTTTGGACTCTATCTTTCCTGATACCTACAATGACAATAAATAGGAAAACATAGATGTCTGAAATAAACAGAGCTGGGAAATAAACTACTGCCTGTCTGTCAGTCATTCTCTGTTTGTCTGTCTGTACATCCAAGCTATGAAATATCTTAAATCGTAAACACAGTCAAGCATATTCTAAGTGCAAGACAAGTTTTCATTCATTCACACACACACACACACACACACACACAATTTCACAACATGAATTTAAAACATTACTAGTTATTATTCTTTTGCAAATGTCTGCACACCTTTAAATTTAAATGTGGGCTACTCTATGACTACCAGTGACAATATTTTAGGTATGCTGTCCTTTATTTAGCATAAATACGGCATGGGCGTGAAGACTTTCGTCAGATAGATTAGTCTATTAGATAATAAGAAAAAAAAACATGACTGACAACGTGTAAAAGCAGAGACGACCCAAATGTGGCTCCTTATGGAAAACTAGGAAGAAACTGTACGGATTGTACTTACAGAAAATGCTCAGGAAGGAAGACAGGAACTTTTGTTTTATCTTTTAAAACCGTATACTTGATCGACACGCCTCCTCTCTGCAGTCTCGACTTGTCGCCTCCTCCTTTGGCATGGCATAACATCCATATGAGGCAGAAGAATGATATCTTGTTTGACTTTATCACTGGAGTAATAGAGCTGTTGTTTGATATATGATACATCGTCAAAGTAACAGCAGTGCATGACGAACTGTTATGAGTACCTGCTGTACTTGCAACCGAGCCATTTCCACCGCATCTATTTTCTTCTGCCTTATAACGGGCGGAGTTTTGAGGGGGACGACGTTTTCTTCGTCCGTTCACTGTCAGTAGGAAAGGCTCATCGAGGTCATCATACTCCATTTTCGATTTACCTCAGTCTCGATTTACCTCAATCATTAACAACGCTGTTTACAAAAAAGCCGGTTCCTTAGCGCGGCATCACATGATACGATCTTGCGTTCTGATTGGTTCTCGGAACATAGAGGCTTTCAGACGTTTAGAGGATTTTGCCAACATGTCGATATGTCAGACGAGGTGGAGAGTGGCATTTAAGGTTGTTTGAAGCAAAATAATTCGATTTACATTTACTACGTGCGGAGAGCATTCACTCAACATCGTAATCTCGTTTTTGACGGAGATGGCGTCTAGAGGCTTTTGCATCTGAACTCTTCAAATGTATTATACAAACATGTACAGCAGGGGGAAGGCAAGCAGCCCCTTGCTTCACTTGCTGAATGGGATAAATGCAGAGGAAAAAATTCACGTTGTGTGCTGTGGTGTGTTCTCATGGGAACGCTTTACTTTACTTTACATTTCTTGACTTTGTACAGTAAAAACTGAAGTTGATGGGGAACATTTGTTAAGCATTAAACAGTTTCAAATACATTGTTCTTATTTACAGTTTTGTGATGTCAAGCTAGCTTTTTGAACCACTGTGGTTCAATCCTGGCCCAAATCCTTCTCAGTTCCGAGTGTTTCCAGAGTCCGTCTGATGGACTTCCAAGTTCAAAAATACTCAGGAGGTTGGCAAGGCTACGCAAGCTCCTTCATTTCTTTTGGAAATCAGTTATTTTGACTGTATGTTTGAACTCATTGTCTTGTTGGAACACACATCCTCTTCCTTTTCTTGGCCAGCGAAGTTTGACCTATGGTGTAGGTCTGAAGATGACTGTTGTACCTTTCGTAGTTTATTCTTCTCTGTGTAACTGTTGTTCCTGCTCCTTTCAGACTAAAACTCTGTTCAAGTAACTGCTGGAGTCTTTCTTCACCTGCCTTTCCAATCAATACTATCAAAAGCACCCGACTGTGGGACAGGAGTTGTTGCCAGAGGTGGGTAATTTGGATCTAGAGGGTAAAATTCCTCCCCATTATTGTAGTGCATGAAAAATTCTTTAATCAGTTCTTGAATCTCTTTATATTGCAGCTTTTCTATAAAGATCCTGGAGTTTATAGATAGAGGCCTGTTTTACATACCTTTACCATTCTTGGCCAGAATTGATCTTGAACTTGAACATACAAAGAACGAAATTCATCTGTTGATGTCTGTCAGCTGCATAAGAGAAGATGATTAAAAGAGAGAAAGATGAGTTATTAATGCAGGTGCAGGAGGGAGGGAGGGTACACGCTACTTTTATTAATTGTTAAAAATTCAAATTCAGAATCAGAATGATGTACGCAATCCAGGAAACGCAGGCTCCATGTATTGACATCAATTACAATAAAGGAAACCATGAAGTAAAGAAGCTTATCGAGAGGATGTGGCAGCAAAATAATGAGGAAAGTTAATCAATTTCTTATTCAAAATATTCCCAAACAGTGTATTTGGATCTTGTTGACCAGTGGTTCAGTGATATTTATGTGTAAACCGATGGCCCATAGAAGCTAATGTGAGGTATCTAACAGTCAACTTACCCAGTTGAAAATTGTTTCACCCAAAACCACATCAAGTTGAGAGAGGCGCTGTATGGAATTAGATGTTATCTCGTCTCTCTTGCTGTTTGCTGTACTGACAGTGGACCCCGAATATGAAGCCTTTGAGTTTTCAACAATTCATTATGTTGTGTCAACACCCTTTTACTGTTAGGATGTTCATATTTAAACAGTATTACAATATTTGTTTAGATCTTGTATCCTCAAAACCACTTTCACTGAAAAAAAGTCAACTGCAGTGCTCATAAATGTTCACACCCTGGCAGATTTTGTAAAATGTGTTAAATTCTGTAAGGAAAACATGAGTAATCAGGCAAAACACTTCTATTATTTTTAATAGAATTTAAATTGAAACCATGAGACCTCTCAAAATTACACAATCATTAAAGAAAACATAATTAAGAAAATACTGAGGTCCCTGTTCAAAGGTTTGCATAACCTACTGTGGGTATTTATGGCATTTTCTTTGCATGTTTTGTGGCTTTTTCTTTGCATTTCAAACAATTCTCCTGGCAGTTCTGGCTGAAATTATTGTTGGTCTACCTGACCGCGGTTTGGTGTCAACAGATGCCCTAAATTTCTGCTTCTTTATAGAGTTTCAACACTGCTGATTGGCATTCTCAACTCTTTGGATATCTCTTTATATCCCTTTCCTCTTTTATAAAGGTGAACAACCTTCTCTCTCAGGTCCTTTGACAGATATTTTGCTTTCCCCATGGCTGAAATGTGCAGGTGACTGTCAAGAACCCCGAATCTCACTGACATTTTATACACAGACGCTAATTACAAGCAAACAAGTCACAGGAGTGGACAATAACTCGTAATATCCAATTAACTGATGTGCGTCAATTTGTGTGAACAGGGTATGTAAATTTTGATCAAGGCCGTTGGGTGCTTCTGTTTGGGTTCTTCCTTGTCATAATGATTAAAAAAACACACACAATCGTGTGATAATAAATGGCTTCACCCAACCACCAACTCTGAATGAAAGAGAAAATTTTGGGCATGGTCAATCTTATTTAGAAAAATGTTTTCTAAAAAATTGCCGATATTTCACAACTTCTGCCAGGAAATGTAAATTTATGAGCACAATTGTAACAGTTTTATAACCGTCTTATCAGATGGATCATCACTTTCAGACTTTTTAACTACGTGAAAGAAGCCATGGTACAGAACTCCATCCACAAAGTGTTTTGATTGCTGGGATAGAACCAGAAATGGGCAGCGTACTATCTGGATATACTTCTGTAAAGTTCTGTACTGGTGGAGGAGAGCATGGACCAGAACCAGTCTGCTTCCAGCATTGACTGGGACGGCTATTAGTGGGGGCACAAATATCTCTTGAAACTGATGTTGGAAGCGCATTCAGACCATCTCCAAAACGCCAGGTCTCGTGGGGGTTCTCAGGGTGCAGTGGTCAGGGTTGGTGGGGGTCATTTCGGAAGGTTTATATCCTGTTCTCACAATACTGTTACATTACATTTCATTTACATTGTTCTGGTGTATATTTGTAGTTTGTTTGTACTGTTTCTGTGGTGGAATGTTGAATGTTGCTATGCGTTGCACCGCGGCCTGTAGAGAAATAGAGAAATGTCTCATCGCATGTGTACTAAGCTCATGATGACAATAAAGTAACCTTGAACCTTGAAGGACAACTGGAGAACCAGTAACAGGGTTATGGGCGCCCGAGGTTCACTGATGCGTGTTGCGAGCGAAGGCTAGCCGGACTGGTTTTTCAAAGTGATCAGTGACGTCATTCACTTGAAGTAGAATTAGGAATCAAACTGGGATATCTTGCTCAGATTCTGGAGGTTATTACAAATATTTCAAGATCATCTGATGGGGCTTGGCCAGGGGTAATTGATGGCTTGAGCATCTTCTCAATATCTTCCTGATGGTGTAACTATAGACTCTGTGATATTTGCTTGGGTGCTGCCTGGGGACACTTGTGGCTCCCACGCCTTTTTCACAACGTCCAGAAGTCCGCAGGACGACCACACACACAGGAGTTCAAAAGGAGAGAGACCAGCGGGGACCTGGAACTCCCTGAGGTGAAGAGAAAACGGATCTGAGAAGATCTCTGTCTCTCTTTGTGATCAATGACCATTTTGCAAGGGTGTGTTTAAAAATGAATGGGCTGCCCTGATCCAGTAGAGTGAGGATGCCCACAAGGTTTCAGAGCAACAACGATTCACAAGCAATAGATTTTGAAATAAAAAAATTAATACCTGATTGAAATCTGTCACATGCTTACAGAGCAAACATTTAAAAGTTAATGACATGAAGGCAAGCAGATTTAACTTAGACCAACTACTTTGCATTTCAGGAAAGATCTTGCATCCCGGTGGTCTTCATCAAGTCCGAACAAGATAAATAGTCTTCAGATCCTCAGAGAAAACAACAGGTTCTGTGCTCGCTCATTTTTTTTACTTTCAAAGACAACAATTTCATAATTCAGGTGAATTTTTCAGGAAAAACTTTGAATATAAGTCTCATTCTTACCACTATTATAATAACAAAATTCTGAATATTTGCACTGTAAAAGTAACACTTTACAGCTCGTATTTGGTTTGAGATTCTAGAGAACCTATGTATGATGAATGATGTAACCTCATGTCCTTACAGTGGGTATGATGTACATAATTCATGATAGGGCAGAAAGTAATGAAGCAAAAAAGCCCCCAGTGAATCTCCCTGTTCCACCAAAACACCCTGTTCCACAACAAACTGTGGCTCGGAGCTGCAAAGAACTCAAAGACAAGTACCACATCAATAAAGGTAAAGTTGGAACTTCATTTGAGTGAAATTTTCCAAAAATATGTAATTGGTTGTGATGCTCAAGAGAATATGTTGGGAGTTTGGAGGCAGATTCAACAGTTCCACAAACAGTTACTGAATGTTTGCCCAGGTCCTTTTCCCTGGTTCTCTAGTCCTCCCTCCTTGGAGCACTTCCAGACATTACAGTTTAGTTCTTGTCAAATTGTCTCAGATCCTGTCGCTTGTCCATTTTTTGGCTTCCAATGTCAACTTCAAGAACTTACTGTCAAATCTCTATCTAATATACCCCCCCCCCCCAGCTCAACAGGAGACACTGTAACCAGATCATTATTTTGACTTCCCCTGCAGTGGGTTTAGTGTCATTTCTAACTGTAGTAGGTATTTGTAAAAGTGTGCCAGCAGATGGAAGGAGTACGCTTGCAGGGTACAAACCTGTATTTCTGTCCAGTAGTTACAGTGGTCTCCATCCCAGTACATCCGGTACATTGTGCTACCAGGACGCAGGATGCAATAGACCTGAATTTAGCCCCTAATGAAGGTAGTTTCCAGACGTTCTTCATTCTTGGTACTGTGCAGGCAGTGAGCCTTCTAGACAAACAAACTGAACATTAACCAGATGATGGATGCAGCATGGTTTTAGAACTTAGCCTCACTGTAAAACCCTTTCACTGCCCTGCAGTGCAGTCATCAAAGAAAGTGAAAGTGAAGAAGTCTGAGGATTCGAACCAATGACCTTCTGACCACCAGGCTACCAGCTGCCCATGTAGATCATGTAGCTCCTTTATTGTTAGGGTATAAGAGGAATAACAGCCCTTGTTGTGTTGGTGCAAACCAAAGTTTGAAGCGTGAGGAAACAATTGTGTCAGTTCCTGTCAGGTGAAAACCTGAGGTACTATTGTGTTACGAAGTATCAAAAACTCTTTGAATGTCCAGTCTTTCGACAGAATTCAAGTGTTTTTTGACTCTTGATTTAAAGTGTGGCTGTAATCAAGTGTCTGTGCCAAAGGGGTCATGCCTTTTGGTCTCTGCAATGCACCCGGCATCTTCCAGCATGTGACAAGCTGAATTCTTGAAGAGAACCTGTCTGTAGTGTTATTTTGGCACAAGCAAAAAATAAGCTTTGGTGACCTCCAGTGGCCACTGTTTTGTTGAGCACACTGGGGAAGGTGAACATCATTTTCACTCTTTCTTTCATTTTGTTAAGACTGCATTGATAAATAATGTGATAAATAAAGGTTCTCTCTGCAATTGGTTGTGCCTTAATATTTGGTATAAAAATATATTCTAAGAAAATTTACAGCAGGGCTAAGGCGAGTTTAATTTTTGTTGTATGCCCTGGGAGTAATTGTAAAATGTTAAATGGGCCAGCTGGTGGCCTAGTGGTTAGGGAGTTCTCCCTGCAATCAGAAGGTCGTGGGGTTGAATCCCAGCACTGCTAATGTGATCACTGAGGTTCCCTTGAACAAGGTACTGTCCCCACACACTGCTCCCCCACATGCTGCTCCCTGGCGCCCCTTGTTGGTGGCAGCCCCCTTCTTCACTTGGTGAATGGGTTAAATACAGAGAAAGAATTTCACATTTTTCACACTGAGTTCTGTGGTTTATTCCCACATGACTTATTTTGACTGTATGTTTGAACTCATTTTCTTGTTGAAACATACATCCTTTTCCTTTTCTTGGCCAGTGAAGTTTTGCCTGTAGTGTAGGTGTGAAGATGACTGTTGTACCTTTCATAGTTTAATCTTCTTAGTGTAACTCCTGTTCCTGCTACTTACCTCTGAAGTCCCAGCAATTCATAAAGTTGTGTCAACATCCTTTTACTGTTAGGAGCTTCACGTTTAATCACTGTTTGAATATTTGTTTTGATCTAGAAACCTCCAAACCACTTTCCCTGAAAAAGGCAACTAACAGTTTTATAACCAGTTGGATCATCACTTTCAGATTGTTTAACAGTGAGAGGGAAGCCATGGCACAAAACTCCATCAACAAAGTGTTTTGGTTGCTGGGATAGAAGCAGAAATTGGATTGTGCCACCTGGATATACTTGTTTAAACTTCTATGCTGGTGGAGGAGAGCATGGCCCAGAACCAGTTTGCTTCCAGCTTTGACTGGGACGACTATTAGTGGGGCCACAAATAATTCTTGAAACTGATGTTGGAAGTGCATCTCCAAAATAACAGGTCTTGTGGGGGTTCCTAGAGTGCATTGGTCAGTACCTACCAAAAGGGCTCCAAGGAACATTCTGCAAGGTCGTGTAACAGTTTCATTCTGTACACCATCAGAATTCTGAACGCACATAAACATCTAGTCCCTACTTGACCGTGTCATTCCGGCGTACTACCTCACCTTATACTATATATGGCTCACATATTACACTCTAGACTTTCAGTAGCAATTAACCTTCTGTTTAATGGCCACTACAGGCACACTTATGTCCTGTTATTTTATTTAATAAGACATAATTTACACTCACTGAGTGTGATTCAATGCTGCTAACAGCCTCTTGTGCAGTATAACACATTCGGGAAGGTTTACATGCCTTTCACAGTTTACCTTTACACTGCTGGATAGCCTTTTATATCTTTCTTTACTCGCACTTTGTATAATGCTACTAAACTGCCTCTTGTGGAAGGATCATACTTATGGTGCAATACTAGTCATTCTGGGAGGTTTATATCCTGTTCTCACTATAAAGTTGCTTTACATTACTGTTACAGTGTTCTGGTCTCTATTTGTAGTATTGTTTGTACTGTTTCTGTGGTGAAATGTTGAATGTTGCTATATGTTGCTATATGCGGCCCGTGGAGAAACGTCTCATCAAACGATATGTGTACTAAGCTCATGATGGCAATAAAGTAACCTTGAACCTTGAAGGACAACTGGAGAACCAGTAACCGGGTCATGGGTGCCCGAGGTCCACTGATGCGTGCTGGGAGCGAAGGCTAGCCAGTCTGATCTGATCCCACTGTAATGATTGTAAGACTGTCCCTGTAACTACTGACTGTAATGCTGTCCCTGTAACTAATGACTGTAAGACTGTCCCTGTAACTAATGACTGTAAGACTGTCTCTGTAATTAATAACTGTAAGACTGTCTCTGTAACTAATGACTGTAAGACTGTCTCTGTAACTAATAACTGTAAGACTGTCCCTGTAACTAATGACTGTAAGACT
>JBBJLS010071275.1:0-11226 GCA_037577275.1 Bryconaethiops microstoma | reverse complement strand
TTGTGTCTTTGCTACAGTGGTGTCGTTTATGGTAATTGTTCTGTCTTTGCTACAGTGGTGTAGTTTATGGTAATGTGTTGTGTTTTTGATACAGTGATGTAATTTATGGTAATTGTTGTGTCTTTGCTACAGTGATGTAATTTATGGTAATTGTTGTGTCTTTGCTACAGTGATGTAATTTATGGTAGTTGTTGTGTCTTTGCTACAGTTGTGTAGTTTATGGTAATTGTTGTGTCTTTGCTACAGTGATGTAATTTATGGTAATTGTTGTGTTTTTGCTACAGTGGTGTAGTTTATGGTAATTGTTGTGTCTTTGCTACAGTGATGTAGTTTATGGTAATTGCTTTGTCTTTGCTACAGTGGTGTAGTTTATGCTCATTTTTGTGTCTTTGCTACACTGATGTAATTTATCGTAATTGTTGTGTCTTTGCTACAGTAGTGTAGTTTATGGTAATTGTTGTGTCTTTGCTACAGTGGTGTAGTTTATGGTAATTGTTGTGTCTTTGCTACAGTGGTGTAGTTCATGGTAATTGTTGTGTCTTTGCTACAATGATGTAGTTTATGGTAATTGTTGTGTCTTTGCTACAGTGATGTAGTTTATGGTAATTGCTGTGTCTTTGCTACAATGTTGTAGTTTATGATAATATGTTGTGTCTTTGGTATCGTGGCGTAGTTTACAGTAATGTGTTGTGTCTTTGCTACAGTGATGTAGTTTATGCTCATTTTTGTGTCTTTGCTACAGTGGTGTAGTTTATGGTAATTGTTGTGTCTTTGCTACAGTGGTGTAGTTCGTGGTAATTGTTGTGCCTTTGCTACAGTGAAGTAGTTTATGGTAATTGTTGTGTATTTGCTAATGGTTACTTGCAGTACAGTGCAACAGTCTTATGCCACACCTCATTTCTTCTCATTTTGCTTTGAATCACCCTGTTGGTGCAAAAGTATGATCTAATCCTTTGCATATTGAGTAGACTAAATGAGAGAAATCGGAACAGTTTTTACAGGCTGTGACTAAAGTGACCAAAGACACAAGTACATGTGGCTGATTTGTATTGAGGATGATGTGTGGTCATTTTAAACTGCGTCTAAATTGAATTAAGGGTCTAAACCTTGCAACTCTGTATGGTCCAATCTGCTTCCTTTCATGATTTTAGTTACCATTCCTTTCTCTTTCGCCTGGACAGTCCTGAGAAACATCTCCAAAGAGAGCTCTGCAGACGAAGGCCGAATGAATAACACCTAATTATCGAAATGGGAGATGACAAGTTTAAATTGAATGAGCTGCTGTTTCTCAGCCTCTCTGTACAAACAATAACAAAGAGCCCTGATCACTGCTGCAGAAACCGGACGGTACATCGTTTGACCTTTGAAATGGGCCGATATTAACGGAATACTCTGACTAAGTCTAATAATAAGATTTCCAGTGACTCCAGATGTGGTCTATGGGTCGCTAACTATAAGTTAGTACGCACCTTTACTGTAGGGTAGTGAACATTCTTTACACTAGAAATACCTCATCACAACATCTCTATTCCTTTTCAAACCGCACCCAGATATTTGATAAAACAATTATTTACTATACAATAGACCCCTGCAAATTGTGAAAAAAACCCGCGAATTGTGAATTTGTGATGTAGTAAAAAAAAAAAAAGCCTATTTTTATAGTGTAAACCCTAAATATGCCCCCAAATATGTTCCCAAAACACTTTAATTCCATTTTAAAAAGTCTAAAATACCGATGTTACCCCTATATATACTGTACTGTAATTCATGCACGCTCGTTTTCTGTGATATAAGCATGGTAAATACAGTAATAATTAAATTTACAGTGATAAAAATACAGGCATTTAAGAAGTACAAAAGAAAAACACAAGAACACTCAGCAAAACACTTGAGAATGTGGAGGATATTTGCAGTTTCTGTGAATTTGAAGGGGTTTCTGTGAACAATTATTAGTTTGGTGCTAAGAAAATATCTCTGAACGACGGAGGTCGCGTATCTGAACCGCGACTTTGTGGGGGAACTCTGTATTATCAACATTGTCTGACCAGGAACTATGAGGCTCAGATTGCTAACAACCAGTAGAAGTCAGCCTTCACCATGAATAACATTATTTATGCTATATAATAATTTATGCCAGTGTTAAATCTCAAAAGTGACAGGTGTGAACAGGACAGCAGCCCAAGTTGATAAAACCTCCAACCCCACCTCACCCTCAGACACAATTATTAGTTTTTTAAGTTTCCAGCCCACCCCGGTCAACAAAACTAGACATAACCTGCACTCCTGTTAATAAATTACAAGTACTCTGCAACTGCCCCTAAATAATGACATATTCACAACTGCCCCCCTCAAAAATAATGACATATAAACCACTGCCCCCCCCAAAAAATTATGTCACCCGAAATTACATTCAGCACTGCCTCCCAAAATAATGACTTCTCCACAACTGCCCCCCACCAGAATAATGACATATTCAAATAATGTTTGTTGAAAAAATAATGATCTCTCCACAACGTCCCCTCAATCAACAAAATAATGACATCCCCACAATGCCCCATGAACAAAATAATGACGTCCCCACAATGTCCCCCCTCGATCAACAAAGTGACATCCCCACAATGTTCCCACTAATCAACAAAATGACTTGCCCACAGTGTCCCAATCAAAAAAATTATGACGTCCCCACAACATCCTCCCCGATCAATGAAAATAATGACATCCCCACAAAATCCCCCCAAACAACAAAATGCCATACTCACAACGTCCCCCAATCTACAAAATGATGTCCTCAAAAGGTCCCCGATCAACAAAATAATGATGCCCCCACAACATGCCCACTAATCAACAAATTAATGACATCCCCACAACATCCCCCAATCAATAATGACTCCCCATAACCGCCAGTCAACAATATAAAGATGTCCCCGATTGACACAATACAGCATCCTGTCAAACATAATAATGTCTCCAAAAAGGACCCTAGAAGTAGTGATGTCCCCCAACTGCCCTCCCAAAAATAGTGATGTCCCTGCAACCCCTCCAAAAATAGTGATGTCCCCACAACTCCCCCCCAGAATAGTGATGTCCTCACAACTGCCCCCCCAAAATAGTGATGTCCCCCAGCTGTACCCCCAAAAATAGTGATGTCCCCACAACTATGCGAAAATTTTACTTCCTAATGAAATTTATCCCAAATAAAGGGATTTTGGAGCTGCAGTTCACTGGGATTTAAATCTGGCTGCTATTTTAGAACGAATATCAGTGCAGTTCCGGCTGTTTTCAGGCTGCTTTGTGTAAACTCTCAGCTTAATCTCCTGTTTTGTCTCAGGAGATAGTCTCGCTGAATCAGTGTGTGTGTGAGCTGTTATATAAATATCTGTATATGTACAGTAAACCTAATAGGGATAGTAGGCTTATTAAAGGGCCATTTTTCCTGTGTATTATTTTTTATCTGCTTATGTCTATTTATGGCATTTATGAAATATTATGTGCCAGAAACAAACAGTAACACTTTCATTTACAGTCTCTTAAGTTCTAGCAGTTAACTAGAGCTGTGGAAAAGAATTGTTTCAACAACACTGCAGGTTAACGGAGATTCAGGATTACAGTTGATACACCGTCATCTTTACACTCAGAGTTTTATATGTATACTTTTATACACCTGACAATCCATCAGCTACTAAATCACACTAAATTCGGGCTGTTTCCCAACAGGTGACAAAAACTGACGGACAGAGCGCCATGCAGGACACTCAAGAGCACAATACACACAACCGAGAGACACACACTCGCTGTTTGATGCTGTAAAACAAATCTTGTCAGTTTGCGCTACTTTTGTGCCAACTAATGTGTTAAAGCAACACTGATAAATGACTCTGCAGAGCTGTTGTTTTGGTTACAAACTTCATGTCTTTATAATCTTCATTGAGTATTTATGTTCTTATTTGTTCTCCATGACTGTAACCATAGCAAACACAAGGTGGTAAATATGAGCAAATACACAAAATGTTACTGTAATGTTTCATGTTTATGTGTACTGGAGTTTGTACTGGAGTGCGTACTGGAGTTTGTACTGATGTGTTACTGGAGTGCGTACTGGAGTTTGTTCTGAATTATTTACTGGAGTCTGTACTGGAATGTGTCCTGGAGTTTGGACGGGAGCATGTAATTGACTGAACAAGCCGAGTCTGACTAAACCAAGTTCAAGTATGATTGAACCGTGTCCATATTTGACTAAACCTAGTCCGAGTCCGACCGAATCATATCAGTGTCCAGCCGAACTGAGCCTGAGTCTGATTGAACACGATCGCGACTGAACAGAGTCCTACTGAACCTAGTCTGAGTCTAACTGAACTGTGTCAGAGTCAAGCCTACCCAAGTCTGAATCTGACTGAACTGTGTCCAAGTCGAACTGAACCGAGTCTGAGTCTGACTGAAGATTGTATGACTCGAACTGAACAGAGTCTGTCTGAACTGTGTCTTGAGTCCACATCCTGAAACATATGGATCACCTGGTACAGATCACCAAGGGTGAGAACATCCTTAGTTTCCATATATGGGCCCTCAAGCATGAGAACTACAATCTGGGTGTGTGTGTGTGTGTGTGTGTGTGTGTGTGTGTGTGTGTGTGTGTGATGAAAGGTTGAGGGGATTAGAGGGCTGCCATGTTCTGGAGTAATTAACACGACTGTTTAGATAGACAGAGAGAAAGAGAGAGGTGGGGAGGAGGAAGAGAGGAAGAAAACAATGGCAGGGAGAGAGTGGTAAAGAAAGTAGAGAAAGTGAATAAGAAAGTAGTAGAAAGAGCGAGAGAGAGAGAATGGTGATAGTGGAAAGAAAGAGAAGAGAGAGAAGCAGATAGCAAGTAAGACGGGGGCAGAGAGTGAGAGAGAAAGGAAGAGTAAAAGAGAGCAGTAGAGAGAGAGAGGGAGAAAGATGAAAGACTGAATGAGAGTAGAAAGAATGGTGACTGAAGAAGAAAGCATAAAGAAAGAGAAGAAAAGAAAAAAGGGAGCAAGAAGAGAGGGCAGGTAAGGGTGGAGAGCAAGGGACCGTGAAAGAGAAGGTGAAGGTGACTGTGAAGGTGAACTGAAGGCTTGCAGGAAACAGCGCCCTCTTGTGTCAGAATGTTTGTTCAAAACTTACTAATAAAGTAGTAATTGTTTAGTGTCTGTACTAAATTCCTCTATCTATTATTATTATTATTATTATTATTATTATTATTATCATTATTATTACTATTATTGTTGTTGTTTTGTTGTTGCTCTTATTACTATTATTACTATATTTTAATTGCATTTTATAGTTGAGTTATTTTAAGCCTATCGGAAATTGCAATTAACTCTATTGTAATTAATATTAGTAAATTAATATTTTAATAATAAGTATGATTTAGTTATCATTTTTAGATCATTTGAGATATTATTTATATTAATATATATTTATCTGTATTTGTAAAATCCATATATAAGGCAATATATGTATACACACACATCACATGCCAGAAGTTTGGCTCCACCCTCTGATTTAAAAAAAAATCCATGTTATTACAAGAAAACATTTCAAAAACTGATTGTTTTTGAGGTGTAACAATATATACTGTAGGGGCAGTTTAATGAATGTAAAGAGTTTGTGTACGAGTTTCATGAAAATAACCCCCCTTGCCTTTATCACAGCACCACAGATTCACAGCATCCTTTCCAGCAACGCTTCGGAAATAACTTGTGCCTGAACCCTCCCAGCACCTTTTCAAGCAGCAAACAGTTCTGTCTCATTTACGGGACGCTTATTTGGATTTTTTGGGTGCAGCTTGTCATTGCATTTTAATGGCTTTGTTTTAAGTATTTCTATTGTTTTCTTCTGATAATATTTATTTCTTCTGATGATCTTTATTTATTATTTTTTTATCTGAGGGTGGGTCCAACATGTATAACAATTCAGTACTTACTTTTTATTAATAAAACTAATATCACAGTTGGTGGGGCCCTTAAAACACACTGTGTAATAGTTACACATACACACTCACACACACACATAAACACACACACACACAAACTCCTTGTGTGTGGTTGTATCTTTGCCCCAGTGCCCCTGGCTGGGATTGGAGTTGCCAGGGTTGAGGTGCCTCCCACCTCTCTCACACACACACATATACACATACACATGCACACACACACACACACACACACACACACACACACACACACACACACACACACCCACACCCACACACACACACACTTGCTGGCAGGGCTGTCCAAGGGCGCCTGGTGCACCTTCAGCGATGGGCAGAAAGCATGGAGTCTCTGGAATTGTTCAGAGCACACACTTTACACAGCAAACACACGTGAGTATGAGTGTGAGACTGACAAGGGAGTGTGTGTGTGTGTGTGTGTGTGTGTGTGGGTGTGTGTGTGTGTGTGTGTGTGTGTGTGTGTCAGGAGTTTAGGCTAAAGCTAGTGAGATCACACCTGGAGCTGCTGGTTGTTGTTGTTATTACTTTTATTATTATGTCTCCATAATGGACCTTTAGAGAACCTTTTGAAAACGTTCTGCTGTTGATAAAAGTCAGAACACATAATGTGTTTTATGTAGTCCTTTAGGGAACTGTTTAAAAGGGTTCTGCTGTTGACACAAGTAAGAATGGAGAACTTGTCTATTGTGCTTTAAAGAACATTTTAAAAAAAAGGTCCCACTGTTGATACCAGCCAGAATAGAGAACTTGTTATATTGTCCTTTAACGAAGCTTTTAAAAAGATTCTGCTGTTGATTCAAGCCAGAATGGAGAACTTGCTTTATATAGTCTTTTAGGGAACCTTTAAAAAGGCTCTGCTCTTCATTTAATTTAGAATGAAGAACCTGTTTTACATAGTGAGATCACACCTGGAGCTTCTTACAGCGGCTGCTGTTGTTGCTGTTGTTGACTTTAGGCCTGTTATTTTTATAATGTCTCTATAATGGAGCACCTGTTGTGTACAGTCCATTAAAGAACCTTAAATAAGGTTTCTATTATTTATACAGATCAGAAGGGATCTGTATTTCTATTATTTTTTCCTTTAAAGAACCTTTAAAAAGGTTCTGTTGTAGGTACTGGCTAGAATGGTGATCCTGTTTTATATAGTCTTTTAAACAACCTTTACAGATTAGAATGAAGAACGTGTGTTATTTAGTCCTTTAAACAACCATTAAGTAGCTAAAGGTTATTAACAGCAGAATTGGGAATCTGTTTTGTTTAATCTTTTCTAGCACCCTCGAAAAGACATCCATTATTGGTACAGATAGTCCTTTAAATAACCTTTAAAAAGGGTTCCACTGTTGATATCAGCCAGAATTGAGAATTAGTTTTATGCTGTCCTTTAAAGAACACTTTAAAAAGGTTCTGCAACTTGAAATATTTTTTAAGAAGGTTTCTGCCATTGTCTGCCAAGTCCGAATGGAGAACTGATTGTATATCTTTTAAAAACCTTTAAAAAAGGTTCTGCTATTGTCAGAAAGGAGAACCTTGTTGTATATAATCCATTCAAAAGCCTTTGACAGGGTAGATTCAAAGAGCTTGTATATTGTTGTTTGAAAAACTCAAGTCAGAATGGAGAACCTGTAGTACATAGTTCTTTAAAGATAAAACTGACTGATAAAACTGATAAACTGATCAAAACTGAGAATGTAGAACATGTACACAGTCAGAGTGGAGAACTTGTTTATAGCATTGGTTTATTCTATTATTTTGTCCTGCCCACTTTTATGATGGTGATGTAATAAAAAAATCAGATTACATTGAAGAGGCGGGGCTAAATCTATACAGTTAGAAGGAAGATTACGGGAAAAGATGAATGAATGTTATATATTGTAATTTGACAAACCGTAATTTAATATACACACATATATACGTAAAGACTGTATATATGAAATATGTATACTCTGATAGCATATGTGATATATACACTTATTATCTGTATTTATAATAAATATACAGTGACCTGGATAAAAATAGCTAAATTGTCTGTAATAGTTGGTCAGTGTAGAAGCTGATTATTTTTACCCTGTTTTGTGGTCAGCTCGACCTTTCTGAATGCTAACATTTGCCGTTCTGATACACTGATTACAGCTGATCACAGATCAGCAGCAGAAGCGGAAAGCTGGTCAGCAGCACGGCCTCAGTCGAACACGGCCCACTCTGGCCTCTTCTGATTGGCTGCTTCATGTACTGGATCAGGGGTGTGACCGTGCAGGACTATGCAGCTATTGTTTTTCCTGCCACACACACACACACACACACACACACACACACACACACACACACACACACACACACACACACACACACACACACACAAGACAAGAGATGGTGTGTGTGGAAAATTACCCTGAGCATAGCACATTACACACAGTGTTTCTCTCTGAACTGATAGCTGCTCACGGAGGAACCCATACAGTGTTTAGAGCCTAGGGTTAAAGGGACAGTTTGGTGAAGAAATGAACACCCACCTCGCCTTGCTCCAGAACCGTTAAGTTCAGGAGAAACTCACCAAGTCAGAACTGGTCACAGTGGTGGTGAATAGACCCAGACCTCTAAAAGCTTCTTCATCCATGAAATGGTTATGGTTGTGCTGGCTGATGCCTGAGATGTTGTTCTACATGCAGAATGTTGTAAGGTCAAATAGTCCACCCAAAAAACTGATTTAGTTCAGATTCACTATTTTACTATCATTACCATCCATATTAATACTCAGAGACACGTGGAGCTTCACTGGGAGTTGATAGTGAATAAAACGGATGGATTTGTGTTGGAGGTGTTTGGTTCCATTCACATCTGCAGTAAAAAAATTCTACAATTAACCTTTTCTCACCAAACCCACTCTAGATAAGTCTGTCTGCACTTGATTACGGGCTTGCTGGAATGGAATTGTTCATTAGGCACATTTTTGCCATGAAAGTACAAAGTTTTTGCACATACTCAGGGGCTTGAGGAATCTTGAGTGCTGATGATGGTGCAACTAAAGTTCCTTTTCATAAGCGAGTTGCTTTTTACCCCATGTGAGCCAACAATACCAGTGATTCAGAGATGCCAGGGCCACATTTTAAGAAATGCAATGAAAATAGAAGTCAGCAGTAACTTGTTTCTCCTTTGAATGCATGTGTTAAGTTCCTTTACCTAATTTTGTTTGTTGTCTTTATGGAGTCTTTATCTTTATCACATTTATCTATTCACTCACTGGCCAGTTTATCAGAAACACCACCTTGTGGGTCCACTCAGTGGCCACTTTATTAGAAACATTATTAGATGTGACAACACTTCCAACTGGCTCCCTTAACAAAACGGCAACCACCGACCAATCAAAATTCAGCTTCCAGTACATGCCTGTGTAAATCTCCAGTCTTAATGAAGTTTGTACCTCATTCATGACAATATTTATAAACAGTGTTCATACAAATCAGCCATAAGATGGTGCTATAGCATGTTCTCCTCTGTTTCTGTGACATGGTTTGGTCCATCTTCAACATTCCTTTTGTCTTTAAATCCTTACACACAATTTACACAATTAAAAAAGTCCTTTTCACTTGCTGAATGCCACTTATTTACCTTTGCAGCCACATGGGACACCATGGTAACCACCAAGCAACATCATAGCAACCACCTGTGGTGCCATAGTAACCACCTAGCAACACCTTAGCAACCACTTGGGACGCTCTGGTGACGACCTAGGATCACAATAGCATCCACTACACTTACCATACCAACCACCTAGCAAGCACTTGGGACACCATGGCAACTGCCTAACAACACCATAGCAACCACTTAGCAATAACCATTAGTTACCATAGCAACTACACAGTCAGACTTCGTATTGCCTCACGGAAATAGTTAATATCCTTTCTGAAATTATGGTATAAATGATGGAAGGGAAGGAGAGAGAGTCGTCTGTCTCAGTACTGACCGCAGCTGCAGTAGAGCACTGATGCTGTCCGACCCATCGGGCATACCGGGCATTTACCTGGTGGGCCGATGGTAATTTAGTGCCGGCCAGGTAATTTTTGGCCGGCGCGGAATCCCATCAGCACCCCCACCACCAATATCCCCCCGAAAGACAGTGAGAGAGGCCCCAGGCCGGAATCCCATCAGCAGCACCCTGGTGGGCCGGTCTAGGCTCAAAATGCCCGATGCCAATTTTTTGTCCCAGTCCAGCCCTGCCCTTGGCCCTGGTGGTCAGGGCGGCGTGTTCGGCTGGCTGTGGACGGTGCGATGGTATTAGAGGTGCCAATGAGCTGGGAGAATGTGTAAACCCTCAGCACTCTGGGTCTGCCGGCCACTAGCCTGTGATGGTCTGGCTAATTAGTGCGATTTCTGCACAGCTGGATTGGTCGTCCGTCTGAAGGGGGCTTCATCAAAAGGATCAGCGGTCTGGACAGAGCTAAACCTCCACAGCTCCTCCCACTGTGTTTTGGGTCTGTCTGGAGCCAATTCAGCTGAAAGTGTGTGGTGCAGCGTGTTATAGGGGTGTAAGCAGAAGGTTATAGGGGTGTACAGTGAGTGGAAGCAGAAGGTGCCGTTTCTACTAAAGTGGACCAATTTGTGAAAGTTAGGCTGAAGTTTTGCTGTCTGCGTTTGTCGAAACTCTCCTGCAGTTCAGAGTGTGAAGCTGTTTCTGATCATTAGTCTCTAATAATGAGCTCCACAGCTCAAAATAATTACATTATCCAGCACTCAAGACACACACACTTACTTACTCTCTCTCTCTCTCTCTGTCCCCCTTACCCTCTCTTTAATTTTCCTTTTCTTCCTTTCTTTTTTCCAACCTTCTTTGTCTCTCTCATTCTTTTTTCTCTTCTTTCCTTTCTTTCTTTCTTTCTTTTTTTCTTTCCTTCCTTCTTCTCTCTCTCTTTCATTCTTTTTTCTCCTCTTCTTTCTTTCTTGTCCTTTTGTCTCTTTCTTTTACTGCATATATTATTGCCCCTCTTTCTCTGTTTTTACTCACTCTTTCTCTTTTTTCTCTCTCCCCTCCTCTCTCTCTTTTCTTCCTCTCTCTTTCTCTCTGTGATTTCTCTTTCTACTCTTTTTGCTTTTTCCTTCTCTCTTTCTCTCTCTCTCTCCCTCTCTTTCTCTCTCTCTTTCTCGTTTCCCTTCTTCCTTTTTTCTTTTCTCTCTCTTTCTTCTCTTTTTCCCCCTTTTCTTTCTCCTCTTTCTCTTCTCTCTCTCTCTCTCTCTCTCTCTCTCTCTGCATTCGTTCC
>JBBJLS010071274.1:0-7500 GCA_037577275.1 Bryconaethiops microstoma | reverse complement strand
GCGCTGGCATGGGCTCCTTTGACTGGTCAGGTATGCCGAGAAGTTCCTGCTTTGAGCTCCAGGAGCTGACCTGCTGCAACACGAATGTGGAGCAAACCAAACTCAGGTGAGGAGAACGGGGTGTGAGTGTGTGGTGTATTATTTTGAGAAGTATAATGCTGTGTAATGCCGTTATATAGAATGGGTGTGTATTTGTGTGCGCGTGTGTGTGCGTGTGTGTGTGCGTGTGCGTGTGTGTATATAAAAGAGCGGTACGCCTGACCAGTGTGCAGGTAAAGCAGCGTGTTCTCTGATCAGCCACTGCTCAACCACACCAGCAGGTGTCTCTCCACGTTAGGAAGAGAGAGAGGAGCATTTACCTCCTCATCACACACACTTTCAATCTCTACCACATATTTATTCTAGCATTTTATAGCACATATGCATGGAGATAGGACAGAATCACTACTGCATTTTATTCTTCAGTAAATATGCTGAATATGTGCAGTAAACCTACATTTTCAAACTGCCTTAACCTTACTGTACATAAAAAGATAGGAAAGGGAAAACGTGTTTCTTCCTTAAATGTGTTTATTCTGTCTGATACATTTAAAGCATTGGTTTTTAAGGGGTCTGGATCCAAATAATCCAAATTGTTTACCAAATCTTCTCAGCTCTTCACACACCACAGACAGGCATTAAGTGTTCTTAACTCCTCGGTCCAGGTGAGCTGGGGTTCAGAGTAAAGATCATCTCAAACACCATAACAAATTAAACACAGTTTAACACTGATCCTTATCGATGCGCCAAGACATGCTTGGAGTCCAAAGTTAGCACATAACAGAGAACCTATTAGGCAAACGCAGCCTTTTTAAGCAGGTTAAAAAAGTTTTTGATATTAGTGCCTACAGACGACTTCTATCTGTTAGGAACATTAATATTTGTTTTGTAGCTCTGGTGCTAAACAAGTCTTGATTGATCGACTGCATATAGAATAAGTGGGGAAATGTGAATATTAGATTTTTCTCCAAACCGTTGAACTGTGTGAAAGGTGAGGTGATTTGAAGGCAGCCCTGTTGAATCCACTTACTGGAGATGTTGATCACTGCCTCAGTGCCAGAAACACTTTCCTCTTTATCTCTGTGAGCTCCAATTTCCCCATAGTACAGCGCCACCACCAGGTTCAGCACCCGCACAAACATGGGCAGCTGCTGGTCAGTGAGTGACAGTTTCAGACTCTCAACCATCGTCTGAATCTGGAAAGTACACACACGCACGCACGCACGCACGCACGCACGCACGCACGCACGCACGCACGCACGCACGCACGCACGCACGCACGCACGCACAAAAAAAAGGTTCAAAGCACACAAAAATAACAATTAAGAAAATAAGCTCTGCATCCTACAAAAGGACGACGTTACAGGAAAGAACTCGAATAGCATCTGATCCAAACTGTTGTTAAAGAGTGTTATGATGCAGCATCTCGAAATGAACATTCAGTTAACTAACAAGTCTACAGCCGTTAAAACAGTGAAACTAGAAAAGAAAGAGAAGGAAGCAGCGAGTAGTGAAAGAGGGCATCTTACCTTGATGACTGCTGGGATTTTGGAGTTGATGTTGTGGTAGGTGAAGTGGAGGCGAGTTTTGAAAGAGCACTTGTACAGCAGGGGATCCTGATAAAACTCAATCTTCCCACTAGCATTTCGCTTATCCAAACAAACCGTGCAGTCTGCAAAATTTATCACCTTCCTCAGGACCAGCTCGGGAGCTGCAGAGAGAAGAGTGCAGGGGAGGAGCCGGTGATCAGGGAGGATAACGGCAGTAAATCAGATTCATCCTCAGCCGCATGGGTACCAGAGGCCATGACGCACTCAGAACTTAAGCTTCACTTTCACAGAGGTGCATTATGTCGTATTTTGTATTAGAGCATGAAAACTGCAATAATATGCAGAAGACGTCTGGATATGGGAATGTGATCACATCATAAACTGAAATGAGGCCGGATTAGACAGACTGAACACTCACGGACAATGTCCATGAAGGCCCTGTCCCACAGCTCGTCCACCGTGTAGCACTCCGCCGACGTTATGTTGACTGACAGCACGATGTCATCTTCAACATACTTCAGGATCAGGTTATTCACCACAATGTTCACATTATTGACCACTCGGCGAATCAGACTCTGGACATATCCTGGACACAAGCACAAAGACACAGAGAAATATAATGTAATAACCGATCCAGGGCACTCACAAATCATCAAAGCCTCAAATTCTTCACGGCTAGAACACGATTCTTCCTACCTCCCTTTACAGAGTTCAGAGGAGTCTCAGAGTTCAGAGGAGATCTACTCTACTGTGTCTAATTATACAGGAGAGATGTTCCACCACAGTGATTTAACAAGGAAAAGCCTGTCCACCACAGGACTTCCAAAACCTGCACTGAAGATCCATCCTCTGAGTCCAGTTCCAGTCCTACCTGAACACACCCATGTGTAATATCCACACATTCCCGACCTCTTGGACTAACTGGATCTTGTGTTAGCTCTGGGACTAAACCCTGCGGCGTGGGGTAGCACTCCAGGCTAAGGGCTGGGTTCACCTTCTAAATCATGACTTGTTTTGTTTTTCTTATTTAGCCAACTATATTTAACTCAACTATATCTGAATTTTCTGTCTCAGGATGGGGGATCCCTGACATAGCAACTTACGCTCCAGTGCATATTTAACATGGGATTAAATCAACAACTTTTTTGCATATCAGAGCAGAGCTTCTGGTGGTTGGCCCTTTTCATGTGAGTATGTGTGTAAGATTATTTTATCGCTGTAAGACATCTGTCAAAAAGAATGTCACAATAACCACATAGCTAATGTTTCATGACATTAGGGCTAAACAGTGGTCACATGAAAAAATCACTATCAGCTGCAGCCTAAGACATATAACAAATATCAATCATAACACCATAAACACTACTGTTGACACTGCAACACTGTGAAAATGGTTGCTTTTGTCGTTCTAGTCATGTTCCTGTTGCCTCTGGAACGTTACTTAACGTAAAAGGTCTAACTACTAAACTTAGGTGAATTTCAACTGCCCTCATTTCATAGAGAGATGGATATGTGATGTTAAAGAGAACATTGTTAATACAAAACTTGTCATAAGACAATATTAAGCCATTAAAATGCAGTAGTTCCTCCTCGGCACAATAAGAAACCTGATATGAACGCACAGACAGGTGAGTAATGATTCTGAAACTGGTAGAAACAGGAGGAGTTATTTCATGAAGCAGGATCTCAGAGGCCAGACAAAACAAGCCCAACAGCCCAATGACCAAAAGAAATGTCAGTTTTATTTTCTATTTTCCAATATATTTTTCAATAGGTTTGATTTTGGGCTTAAGATATGCGGCTACACGGTGAACTTTTGCTTTGTGAAATATCTTCAGCCACTTTCTCTGTTTATCCGTCATCTTTGTGACTTCTGAGCGCTGGAATGGTTTGCATTCTAAAGTCGGAAGACTCAAACAACTTCCAACATCCCACTTTTTGGAAGTTCAGAAAGAGATCCTGCTGTGCAATAAGACTGTGTGAGTATGTGTGTGTAAGTGTGGGTGTGTGTGTGTATGAGTGAGTGTGTGTGAATGTGTGCGTGTGTGTGTGTGTGAGTGAGTGTGTGTGAATGTGTGTGCGCGTGTGTGAGAGTGTGTGTGCGTGTGTGTGAGAGTGTGTGAGAGTGTGTGTGAATGTGTGTGTGTGTGTGTGTGTGAGTGCGTGAGTGCGCATGAGTGCGTGTATGTGTGTATATGTGTGTATATGTGTGTGCATGTGTGTGTGTGTGTGAATATGTGTGTATGTGTGTGTGCATATGTGTGTGTGTGTGTGTGTGTGTGTGAGAGAGTATGTGTGTATTTGTGTGAATGTGTGTGTATGTCTGTGTAAACGTGTGTGTGTATGTGTATGATTGTGTGTATATGTGTGAGTAAGTGTGTATGTGTGTGAGTGAGTGTGTGTATATATATATATATATAGATGTGTGTATATGTGTGTGTGTTTGTGAGTGTATGTGTGTGTGAGTGTGTGAATATATATATGTGTGTGTGTGTGTATGTGAGTGTGTGTGTATAAGTCTGTGTGTATATGTGAGTATGTATACGTGTGTGTGTGTTTGTGTGTGTTTGTGTGTGTATGTGTCTGTGTGTGTATATGTAAGAGAGTTTGTGTATGTATGTGTGTGCGTGTATATGTGTATGTGAGTATATATACATGTGTGAATATGTGTGTATGTGAGTATATATACATGTGTGTATGTGTGTGTATATGTATATGTGTGTATGTGAGTATATATACATATGTGTCTCTGTGTGTATGTGAGTATATATACATGTGTGTGTGTATGTGTATAAGTGAGAGTTTGTGTGTGTATGGGTGTGCGTGTGTATGTGTGTGTGCATGAGTGTGTATATGTTTGTGTGTGTGTGTATGTGTATATGTGAGAGAGTTTGTGTGTATGTGCATGTATATGTGTGTGTATGTGTGTATATGTGTGTATGTGAGTGTGTATGAGTGTGTGTGTATGTATATATGTGTGTGTATGTATATAGATGTGTATATATGTGTGTATGTGTCTGTGAGTATATATACACACGTGTGTATATGTGCGTGTGTGTGTATATGTGTGTATGTGTGTGTGAGTTTGTGTGTATGTGTATGTATGTGTGTATGTGTGTGTATATGAGTATATATACACGTGTGTGTGTGAGTATATATACGTGTGTATATATGTGTGTGTATGTATGTGTGTGTATGTGAGTATATATATATATATATATATATATGTGTATGAGTGTGTATATATGTGTGTGTGTGAGTATGTGTGAGTATGTGTGTGTATGTGTGTGTATGTGTGTATATGTGTGTGTGTATGTATATGTTTGTATGTGTGTATGTGTATATGTGTGTATATATGTGTGTATGTGAGTATATATACACGTGTGTATGTGTCTGTGTGTGTATGTGAGTATATATATATATGTGTGTATGTGTGTGAGTATATATACATGTGTGTATGTGTGTGTGTATGTGTATGTGTGTGTAGATGTGCGTCTGTATGTGTGTGAGTATGTGTGTGTGTGTTTGTGTGTGTGTGTGTGTGTGTGTATGAATGTGTGTGCGTGTGTGTGTATGTGTGTGTGTATTTGTGAGAGTTTGTGTGTGTTTGTGTGTGTATATATGTGTGTGTCCTGTGGTGTAACCGCGCTATGCTAACTGCTGTCAGTGCTCAGGACCAGAAGCTCCAGAGGAAACATGTTAAGGTCGTTACTCAAAAAAGTGCCACAGACCTCCAAATATTACAGTCAGGGGACTTTCTGCAGTAAAATATTAAAATATACAGCAATAAATTGTCCTGACCACAGGACCAATGGCATTATTCAGCCCTCTTGTGCACAGTTTAACTCATTCCCTTCCACTTTACCAAATAAAACTTTAATGTTTTTTCCTTTCTGTCCAACTAAAATGTTTGTCTTTCTGTAAGCATGCGAGCGCGTGACTGAGTCATGACTGAGTCGCCTCTGGACGAGAGCATCTCTCCTGTAACTCCGGTTCTGCTGGTGCGGGAAACGGGAGGCACGAGCCGTTACGTTCTGCTCTTACGTGCTGAGGACTACAGGTAAAAACACTCAGGTGTGTACTTTAGTGTCTGTAGATACACTTTTTTAAGCGTGTTTTACCAGGCGTATATTCGGCTGGAGTGTTTGTCCGTGCCAGCCACGGGGGTCAGTCTGCGGGTCTGAGCTCCACACCTGCACTTAATCATAAAAACACGCTCTGCCCCAGTTGTGCTGCTCTGGATCTGATTTTCCATTCTGCCCCCCAAATCCATCCTTCTTTCTCTCAGCCCCTCCTTGAAGTTGCACCACGGCAGCACCTGTGCCTGGTCCAGAGGGAAGGGCTACTTAAAGCTGCTCAACCATAAAACGTCTGGAAAAACCAATGGCTTTATGTGCTGCCGGAGCTGAGAACTCTCTGCAGCACAGCAGAACAGGAAAGAAATCCAATAGCTGCCTTGTTGGCTTTTTTCTGGACAGAAAAAGTATTAGAAGCAATTAGTGCTGCCTACTATTAGTGCCAGGACGAAACAAGTGGTGGAGTTACTCTGTCAAAAAATTATACTATACATTTGTATTAGATTTTTTTTCTCCCAAAACCAGGCCGGGTGGAGTGTAGAGGGTGGAGAACATTTACTAATGCACAAGAGCTGCTCTCAGGTCCACATGACAGAGAGTGAATCCACAGTACCAGGTGGCAAAAACAGCCATGAGTCTCACTGGACATCATTTCTGCCAGACATGGCAAAACTCAGAGTGTTTCCACATTCCTTGTTAGTTTCTGTGCTTTCTGTGAATTATCTTGATCTTAAACACAGAATTCTGGCCTCCTGGGTTCTCCTCAAATAAAGCAGCTCCGTAAAAGTCAAGCGTGAACACAGCACAGCACAGAACACAGTGAGAACAGTGTGAAATTCTTTTTCTGCATTTAACCCATTTAACCCATTCACCAAGTGAAGCAGCAGGCAGCCAGCAGTGTGTGGTACATTGCTCAAAGGTACCACAGTGGTGCCACTGGCAGTCCTGGAATTCGAACCCACAGGGGCAGCTCCCTAACCACCAGGACCCCAGACAGTTGAACCCATAGTTTGCAGTTCTGTTCTCTGAAGAGTAAGCTGGTGGTTAGGGCGTTCGCCCTGCAATCAGGAAGTTGTGGGTTCGATTCCCAAGACTGCTGAGCACCTCTGAGTTACCCTGAGCAAGGTACCATCCCCACACACACTGCTCCCTCCCCTACCCACTGCTCCCCCACACACACACTGCTCCCCTACACACACACTGCTCACCAGGTGCCATGTTCCTGGCTGCCTGCTGCTTCATTTGGTGAATGGGTTAAATTGGTTAAATACAGAAGAAGCTGTGGTGTGTTCATGTATGACAGAATGACACTTTCACTTCACTTAAACCTGGAGCACCCCTGTCCTGACTGAAGGGAGCGCCTGGCTGTTACCTGCAGCTGGTTTGTGGTAAAGCACATTGCTTTGTGTCCAAAGAGATAAACGTTAATCTCATAAGACCTTAAAATCAACTTTTAAAAAATGTCATGTTTTTCCACACTTCTCGCAAACTCCAGGTGCGATACTTAATGTTGGCCTTTGTCATAAGTGGCTTCCTTCTAGTTCCTCTCTCACACAGACTGAATGAAGTGAAAGCAATCATATGTGAACATGCCACAGCACACAGAACAGCACAAAATTATTTTCTACATTTAACTCATTCACCCCATTCACCAAGTGAAGCAGTGGTCAACCAGGAACACAGCGCCCAGGGAGCCATGTGTGTAGGGGAGCAGTGTGAAGAAGAAGAAGAAGAAGAAGAAGAAAAAGAAAAAGAAGAAGAAGAAGAAGAAGAAGATTCTTTATTTATCACATGCATAGTCATACAAGTACAACACACAGTGAAATGATTTCTCT
>JBBJLS010071273.1:0-11228 GCA_037577275.1 Bryconaethiops microstoma | reverse complement strand
GGTTTAGGACACAGTATGACTTACTGTGAGCTGTAAAAATGAACTGAACTTCTTCATTAAGGTGATCAGACTTGTGGACGTGGTTTAGGACCCAGTATGACTTACTGTGAGCTGTAAAAATAAACTGAACTTCTTTATTAAGGTGGATCAGACTCGTGGACGTGGTTTAGGACAGAGTATGACTTACTGTGAGCTGTATAAATGAGAACCACAAATGTCTCGACTGATCAACCACATCTGGGGTCAGTGAAACACCGTGGATAAACCATTAATTTAACTGTGGAACACACTTTCTCTCCACTAGATCAAATTTAAACAGGAAACTACTGAACAATGGACGATTTTTACAACCACAATGAAGATCAAAGTAAATAAATAAACAAATACGCTCATGTGCAGAAGTGGTTAATTAACATGTGTTGTTGATTTTCTAAGTGTAAATAAGTACACACTTCCTACAGAGACACTCTAATATTCTGACTTTAACAAAAATTTACTGACTAACAAAAAATGAGGCACAAAATGTGTCCTGTGCAAAAATTCTGACACATTTTCCATTTTAAACTCAGCAAATGAATAGGAAATATGCAGAACATTTTTAAAGATGCCTAGAAAATCAGCAATACACGATACAGATGAGCATATGTGAGCAATTTAGAAGACACCAGAAAGAAAGGTGGTTCAGCACCAGGTCTCCACCAGTGGTTTCCAGGGTGTTGGTAAGCAGTCATCTGATAAACAATAAATATGTGAGTAACTGCACTCAGTCTGAGCGTCAGAGCAGGAACATGGTCTGGTCTAGAAACCCAACACTTTCTGCACACCGAAACCAGTCCTGCTTCTGCAAACATGTTGCATGACACCCTCACTGGCCACTTTATCAGAAACTCCTGACCAGAGAATGTTGACAAATATTGCAGATCTTCGCAAACAGCACAGATCTGTATCAGAAACTGAACACATTAAGAACAGCAGTGCTTCGTTTCAGAACTGTCATTGGGGTCTACATCAGGTCATACTGCTCCAAAGACTCCTGGCTTCTTTCTTACCTTCCTTATCATAAGTTTGAGCCACATTTACATTTATCAGACGCTTTTATTCAAAGCGACGTCCTTTCCCTAACTACAGGGGGCAGTCTCCCTGGAGCAACTTGGGGTGAAGGCTCTTGCTCAAGGACCCAGTGGTAGTAGGATTCAAACCCATGACCTCTTGGTCCAGAGGCAAGTATCCCACCCACTAGGCCACCAACACCCCAGGTCCTGTGTGGACCTCCTGTCCAAGAGGAGTAATTGAGGTTCCATGAACTCAGTTCGCCTACCAGGCCATATTGAAGTGGACGATGCCATCACCTACCTGCTACACTGTGCCTACAGCCATTTTGACAAGCCAAGTGCATCTCTTAGGATTACGTTCTTCAGCTTCTCCAGTGTCTTCAACACCGTTCAGCCAGCCTGTCTGCTATGCAGGTTAATGCACCCTTAGTCTTTTGTATTATGGAAAACCTGACTGACATTTACATTTACAGCATTTACCTGACGCTCTTATCCAGAGCGACATACATGAGTGCTCAAGTCCACATCTGTTCCCTGTAAAGCTATACTTAGATCAATGTCCGCTATTCAACCAAGTTACTGCAGGCTAAGTACACCTAAACAACTCCTGTCAAAGAAGGAAGGGAGGCATGGAGATAAGAGTATTTTTCTAAAATTGAAAATGGGGAAGAAGAACTAAATAGGCAATAACAAGAGGCATAGTTAGTCAAGAGGTGGGTCTTGAGAAGATGCTTGAAGACAGCGAGGGACTCTGCAGTTCATTCCACCATTCTACTGAAAGGCCACGGTACGTGTGGGTTCAAGGATGTAAGTCTGACACAGTGCTGCACAGGGAACTGTTCAGGGAACTGTTCTGTCACCGTTCCTGTCAAGTTCTCCAGGTCCTCTGCTTGTAAGTATCCATTATCAACAGCGTCAGTGCGGCCTGATCTTCACACAGTAGAAACAGTTCATCACTCGCGTGCTCCCAGACACTCTAAAGATGATCCAGAACGCTGACGCTTTACTCTGGAAAGCCCAACCATCAGTCCGTCATCGCATCTGTACTCAGTGCTGATGTAAGATGGTTCTTCTGGTGTTCTTCTATGTTTTTAGACCAGCTGGACTTTTGACTGCTGGGCTGAATTGTCTCCTTCTCCCGATGTTCTGGGTGAATCCTAAGTCTGTCAGGTCCAGAAGTCGAGACATCGTCTCTGTTCCTGTGTTGCTTCATCCTCCCTGTGAAGTCAGACTGGAGAAATCTCTGTTTCTATTAAATTTCATCTTTCTGTGTGAATCGTTTGTCAGTTCATGGCTACTGAAACGAGTCTGCAGCTCCAACAGAGGAGTTACAGCATTTCTTTACATTTATACTAAAGTAGCGAAGGAATTGTCTGTTTACAAAAATGTTCTGGTCATTTTGTGCTCAGACATTTTCAAGGACGTTCAGACTCTGGTCTGGTCTTCAGATGAAGCTTCCAGAAGGCAGGACCGTGTTTACTCCACGAGAAGGCTCAGCACGTGTTCAGCAGGTCATGTGTTTGTCACGGCTCTTCACGCTCCTGGAGGACACAAACAGGTTTATCCAGAAGCTCTGACCTGCTCAGAAAACAGATGTGTTTACTTTCTCAGACTGATGTGTTTCCCATGACCTTCAGTACACAATGAAGGCTTCCTAATAATAGTAATAAAAGAATTGGGGTGGTGCTGTTGCCTCAGTAAGAAGGTCCTGAGTTCGGTTCCTGGTCGGGGTGGTCAGGGCTCTCCAGTTTCCCTCCACAGTCCGAAGACCTGCATGTCAGGTGGACTGAAGATGCTGAAGAGGGTGTGTGTATGTGTATGTGTGTGTGTTGGACTGTCCAGGATGTTTCTCCACCTTTGTACCCCGTTCTTCCTCATCCTGGTTGGAATAAGTGGTCCAGACAACCGATGGCTGGATAATAATAACTAGACACATTTTCAGGGAAAAACGTGAAGTGCATTGTTCTATAAACACCCAAAGATCAGCTTTAAGGACTAAAAACCTTCTGCGTTCTGATTCAGAAGCCGGAGCTTTGGCACTGTGCCACCGGTGGATTCATGGACCTGCCAGCTCTCACCACTGGCGGTGGCCTAGTGTGTGGGATACTTGCCTCTGGACCAAGAAGTCATGGGTTCGAATCCTACCTTCAGCACCAGTACTGGGTTCCTGAGCAAGACCCTTAACCCCAAGCTGCTCCAGGGAGACTGCCCCCTGTAGGTAGGGAACGGAAGTCGCTTTGGAAAAAAGATTCTGATAAATGCCGTAAATGTAACCAAGCCATTTATGGTTAATGATGGCTGAACCCGTGTTCATGGTCTGATTACTCACTTGAGCTTTAGTGTCTTGAAGTCTGTTTATGACAAGTTTTTTTTTGCTTTTTGTCCCTTTCCAGCCACCTACAGAGCCGACTCGACCACAATTTATTTATTTATTTTTTCATTTTTTTAATGATCGGTACCCCTGATTGGACTTCACACACACTACACTGGATATTAACAGACATTTTGATGCTGGAACCATGCCAATACTTCACAAACTGTAGGAGGAGAAGTCAAATTCCAGCTGTGAAAGAATGAACAATTATAATAAAAATCAAACTTAAGAACAATAGTGTGACTGCAATCACACTAATAGTAATAAAAAGGCTGTGCACAGTATTTGTACGCATCTCTTACAAACTCAAAAGGGTCTCAGAATTACTCAGAATTACGGAACAGTTTCAGAACAGTGATGATGCATGTGGTGATATTCACACTCAGCCCAGAACTGAATCCTCTTCTTCCACTCTGTGGTCTCCTTTTCTCATAAAAGTTTATTTAAGGTCAGTCTTCACCCCAAAAGTGCTGATGTCTGTGTGTGCGAGGCCTCGTGTCATCTAAGGAGGTCTTGTGTCGTCTAAGGAGACCACAAGCTCACCACTGAAACCGCGCAGAGCCGATGAAGAGGGTGAGAGTCGGAGCCCATGACTCCACATTTTCTACACTTACTGTAAAACCTCTCTGAGAAAAGAACTCATGGGGTTTTCACATGCCAATATTTAAAAAAACCACAGGAGGAGAAGAGGCTAATAATAATAATAATAATAATAATAATAATAATAATAAAACTTTAGAAGAACATTAGTGTGACTGCAATCACACTAATAATGATAATAATGCTGTACACAGTATTTATACACATCTTACATCCTCAGAAGCAGTTTAGAACAATGATGACGTGTTTGGGAAGTTCACCCCACATTTTAACTATAAGGTCAATGTTCTTCTATCACACCGTGGTTTCCTTTTCTCATAAAAGTGTAATGAACGTCAGTATTCAACCCATATATGTGTGTGTGTATGTGTGTGTGTGTGTGTGTGTGTGTGTGTGTGTGCTTAATTTTTTTAAGAAATTCAGATTAATTCCTTGTTTATCTGTCAGATAACTCTGGTGTAAATGACCAACATCTCCTGCCAGACACCCAGCGAGGTTCTAATCTTTCTCCACAAACGACTGAAACTGTTCCCGTCACAAACGGTCTAAACACCCCGCGCCAGACGCTAAAGAGGCCTCTGCTTTCCAGAGGTTACAAAAACCAACAGGTTAGGCAGGAGTGTCAGGTCAGTCAGAAGCAGTTTGGTGATGATAATGATGATGGCGCCCTCCAGTGGAAAAGGGATGCAACAGGAATTTAATAATGTCAGAATCAGAAACAGAAACAGGAGGAAATTACTTCAGTGTAATGATTTACTTAAGAATCGAGGCATCTATTGCTTTGTCTACAGGGTCTATATCTGATTGATCACCCGTCTAATGCAGCACAATGTTTTCATTAAAATTATTTTAAACTCAAATACGTCTACATGATAGTTAATCCAAATTCTTCACTTTCATCCAACGTACATGCACAAAAACAGACAAATCTTTGGGAATCTTTGCACTTTCATCTGTTTTTACATAATAAAGACCCTCGTCACACCGCATATTTTAGGTTGATTGTAGAGACTTCTTTGCAGTGGAAGTGAATGGAACCAGATGTCTTCAACACAAATCCAGCCATTTTATTCTCTATCACCCCCCCAGTGAAGCTCCACGTGTCTCTGAGTGTTTAAATGGATGTTGATGATGTAAAATAGTGAATCTGAACTAAATCTCTTTTCTTTGGGGCGCAACCAGAAGCATCTGATGGAAGAACTTCCTGTGAGAGAGACAGACGTCTGGTTCCATTCACTTCCACTGTAAACAGTTTCTCACCAAACCCACTCTGATCAACTATGTTTACTGCTTAACCACCTAATTGTGCAGAAATTTTGAAAAGGAAGTGTTGTGAACCTTAAAAATCCAAGAATCCTAAACCCTGGTGGATTAAGCAGCAGCTACAAAAAGGAACTGAATGTTTCAGGTTGATTTAATTATAACAGCATTTTCTATATAATCACCTATGTAAGATTAAAAAAAAAACTTTGTGCTGCTTTTTGTATAAGAACAAAGATATAGATAAAGAGACTGATCTTTTTTTTATCTTTTCGATTGTCATTAATAGCCGAGGCACTATAACTACACATTTGCATAACATTTTGATCACATCATATTCTGATTTTTCTTCTCAGATTAAAGGGGACGTATTATGCAGAACTCGCTTTTTGCATCCGTTTGTATTTCCATTTGTGTCTCTACTGCTCCTATAAACACTCCAAGCGTGAAAAAAAACATCCATATGTTTTCTGTGAATCAACTGAAAGATTTTAGTGTCAGGAATAATTTGCTTCTACGAGCCGTTTGGACGGCCCTCCATTGTGACATGATAATGGGGACATTTGCATAGAACCGCCCCTCATCTGTCGAGCCCCACCCACTAGATTAGTTGGAGATCCTCCATGTTTGTCTGCTGGTTTTACAAGCATAAGACTCCGAGCGCTGTGTCTACAGGCAAAGACAAGTCAGTCATGAAGTGTGTGTTCATCTGTCTCCGGGTCCGACTCAGGTCCAACATATAGGGCTGGATAGCGCCTCTGTTTCACGTGTGGTAAACACAGCGTTAGCATGGGATGGGTGGGGCGTGGCCAGCAACAGCTTATTTGCATAAAAGTGACAGAGCCCTTAAACGGCTCATTTTGAAAGGGACTGAAACTGTCAAGAATAAAGTTGGTGAGACTCTTTATGTGAGAGTGATTTTGTGCAAAGAACTTCATGAACATGTTTTGTAGCCCATAGACTTTATTATAACTAAAGTGAGTTTTGCATAATACATCCCCTTTAAGATGCAGAGTCAATTTCATTTGCCTGGCTGCAACTTAATTGTAATACACTCTCAAAACTACAACAAAACTGGACCTTCCTGGGCATGAGTACTGACACAAAGATGATAGCTTCAAGGCTCTTCAGTAACTAAGGAGCATAATTGTACCATATTCCATTGCAATTATAAGTTGCTTTGTCTCCATACACACTCTCTTGACTCCAGGCTTTAAATTAAAAAAAATTATACTCAAAAGAATTATGAAGTAGTGCAAATGTGCTTCTTTCCCTTGGGGAAAGTGAAAATAGTGCACCTTTAACACTCATTTAAGGGACCCTTTTCTCATAGAGTTGTGCTTCTTGCCTGTTAAGCTTTACTAGTGCCAAACCGCTTCTGCTCCAAACAACTACGGCAGAAACGGCTTGTCACTGACGCATTACAGTGCTCAAGCAGCCATGTTTTCGTTTTTGTGGATTCCTAAGTGAGAGAAGTGACATTAGGATGTAGGTTCATACAAGAAGAGCATGGATTTAAACAACACTAAATGGAAGATGCTGTACGTGTGGAATAGGAGAGTGTGACAAAGTTAGCATAGCCAGCATGAAGCCCCTCACTATTACATGTACAGTATTTTTGGAATCTTCATATTTTTAAAAGAGAGATGGTTGGTAGCTAAGCTAAATGCTTGCAGGTTGCAGGTGCTATACTGTTCACTCACTCACTCATTTTCTGTAACCGCTGGGGTACATGGACACGAGGCAGGGACTCACCCTAGGCAGCTGCCATGTAGACTGTTGGCAACAACACTCCCATAGCTGCTTTGTTTGGAAGTGTAGCTCATGATAATCATGTCTTTTAGTTGTACTTGCCATCTGTAGCTTTCTACAGTTCACCCAGATTAAGTGGAACTGAGCAATTTATCTGATGATCTCTCTGTAGAAAGGTGACATTGATGGTATGAACTTTTGCATCACGACCAGAATGAGAAAGATAACTTCTCACTCACAATCACACGTCTGGAATCTTTCTTATAAACCCAGATGCATATACAGTGTTCCCACAATAACAACAGCATCAAAAGAATTACACCTGAAATACAGACATACTTACTCACTGCACCAAACTCATCCCCTTTATGCTGCTACACTTTTTTGTAATGTCGTTATCCCATAAATCTGCATTTTTGCACAATTAACTACTTGCCTGCTAGAAAACTGTATCCTGGTGTTGCTTTTGCTTTTGTTGTTCTGACCTTTACTGTTATATTGTACTGTATTATGCAAAATAGTTTTGCACTTTCCTTTTTTGCTTTGTATAGTCCTATCAGTACTTGTATAGTCTCGTGGTGTTTTGTGTTGCATCGTGGTCCTGGAGGAACCTGGCGTACTGTATAGATGATTAATATGACATTAAATGCCTACTTGTCTTGACTCTCTATCTCTGGGACAAGGTCTGTTGGACCTTAAGAGTCAGCTTCTACCTTTGAGGCTTTATTTGTGTTATTTCAGTATAATGTAAAGGTACTAAAGTCAAAAAGAGACATGTTTATTTGGACTGGACCCTTCTTCTGGCAGGCATTCTTAAGACCTTTTATGCGCCATAAAATTTGTGCTGGGACGTCCTTCTCTCCAGGCTCATACGCCGCTAAGAAACCACTACAAGCTGACAGCAGTCACTCTGAAATCTGTGTAAGTGCACTGATACAAAGATAAGTGTTTTCCACACATGTGCATTATCTTGAAGAAGATTCATCAGCTTGGGTTGAAACTATGCCATTATGGCTCAGAAATCACTTATAAACTTCATAGAAAACACAGACACGGGAAACCATGCTTCTGGTAATCTGGCTTCCTACATGATTTAGCTCCAACCACCATCTGTCACACCCGTTCCAGGTAATTCCAGATGACTTTAGAACCCAGCTTGAAATAACTGACCCACCAGCCACACCCACAGGAACCGGCTGGACCACCTCACGAGCAACGTCATTGTTGACACCAGTTGACACTGCTAAGCAAACTAGTTGGCTGTGCTGGTCAAGAAGCTAAAACAGCACTTGAACAGCACTGGCTAGCATTGAATTAACTAGCATTTCAATGCACAGACTGACATAAATAACATTTCCTGCCCTAAACTCATTTTAAACTTCTTCCCTGCCGTGTTGTGAGATCTTATATCGTGTATATGCCCTCCACAATCAGTAGATCCTTTTGAGATTTGGTTCCTCTCAGTACTCCTCACGACGCTTATTAGAGTGCTGGACACACATCTCTGGAAAGATGCTCTAAATGAGGCTAAAATGTATTAAATCGAGAAGACCTTCCCTAAGTGCATCAGGTGCAGTAGGTTTACTTGAGAAAGTAGCGAGGTAAAGTGTATTAGAGGTGGGTCGGGATTTAAAAAAAGAAAAGAAAAGAAAAAGGAAAGTGGTGACCATTATATTTATAAGCACAGAACTTCAGAGCCAGCTCCTAAATCACTCCAAGGTAAACATGTTCTTTCAGATTTCACTTGACTTTTTTCTGTAAGAAAGTAAGGTAAGTCCTCTACAGGGCAGTACACCTATATGTACTGTAGGGAAGTATAAAATGCTTCCTGCAGTCAGTTTCATTTGAAAACATAAATATAAAATATATTATATTATATTCAAACCTGTACACAGGCCACAATTTATGTTTTTAACATAAAAACGTTAAATTAAGCAAACCGAATTTAAGCGTGCTCTGAAATGTGAAAAGGGTTTACTCTGTAGAGGATGTCATTTGACCAAGGATGTCAATTTTTTTGCATATCATGGTATGTAGTACAAATTAATAATTTTATACTTGTAAGTGTTCATTTAAACCTCCACCCTATCCATATGCTGGCACTCTCAAGGGTACGTTTTTACTGACTTTCAGTAGCTGTACTTTCACGTAACTGTATTGTATTAAAAGTATACAGTACAAATGTATTCTGTCTACAAGACGTGGCTGAAATTTAATGCCAAAAATGGATTCAAAAAGGAACTCAGCAAAAAGGAACACAATCACATTATACCGTAATGTTGGACTTTAGGAATTGTATATTCTGTTAGCAAGAACAGTGGGGTGTTGATTTGAGTGATTTTGTAGCCAAGGTGTGTTATGTATTATATACGTATAATACATAACATATTATATATGTTATACCACCAAAACAGCTCTGATTGGTCAGGGCAGGGACTCCACAAGACCTCTGAAGGCGTGTTGATCAGACCAGTTTGTCCAGCATATGAAACTGACATGGCTGATCAGTTTATAACATAACTGTATATGGTATATGATATATGTAGATCAGCCATAACATTAAAATGTTGAAGTGAATAACATTGATTAATTCATTACTGTTGCACCTTCCAAAGGGTGGGAAAATTAGACAGCAAGTGAACAGTCAGTTCCTGATGTTGATGTGTTCCAAGCAGGAAAAATGGACAAACTTAAGCATCTGAGCAACACTGGCAAAGGCCAAATTCTAATGACTAGACAACTGCATTAGAGCATCTTTAAAAAAACTGGACTTCTGCAGGGAAGTATGCAGTGGTTAGTACCTATCAAAGAAAAGACAGCTATTGATATATACAGTATATGGAGAAACGTATTGGGACACACCTCTTAATTATTGAATACAGGTGTTTTAATCCATACCCATTGTCACATTGCTGCAGGTGTATAAAATCACGGATATCAAGACATTTTGGACAATGTCTTGCTTCCAACTTTTTTTTTTTCCAACCCTTTTCTATTGCAGCATGACTGTGCTCCAGTGCACAAATCTAGGAACCAAAAGACCCAGATCGGTGTAGAAGAGCTTGACTTCCCCGCACAGAACCCTACCCTCAATGCCTTTCGAAACCTTTGGGATGAACCTTTGGGTTGGCCTTCTCGCCCAACATCAGTGCCTGACCTCATAAATGCTCTGCAGAACAAAATGGATGCAAATTCCCACAGAAACACTCCAAAATCTTGTAGAAAGCCTTCCAAGAAGAATGGAAGTTTTTATGGCCGCAAATGGGGACCAATTCCATTCAATGTCTTTGAATGCAAAGTCATTAAAGTCCTTGTAGATGTAATGGTTCCAAAACTTTGTCAATGCAGTGTATATATTGTTTTACTGCAGGATACTGCTACAGGATGTTTTTACAAACGCTCAATAATTTTTTTTATATTAATTTTAATTAATTTTAAACCAACACTTATGGTCATAAGTCACACGTTTACATAACTTGTAGCAAGTATACATATATTTTCTCAGAACACGATGTAGAATTGTGCTGTTGTGCCAGGCTCTGCAATGGTATTCAGTAAATCAGTGCTGTCCCACAGAGTTTGATCCATTTCTGCTGGACTGAATGTAGCCCTGGCTATTTATAGGCCTGGGAACTAACTGTACTTCTTATGTCCTGAAATTGCATGTGTAGAGGGCGCCAAAAGCACCAGGGAAATCTCAACCCAATTAGGCAAACAAAGCAAGTTATAACCTGTATGGGTGTTATATTTCTTATTACTTTTTATTTCTATTTACTTCTGAGTTACTTTTGGAGTTTCTGTCTGCTTGTGTATGTGTGCTTGTGCTTAAAACAACAGCCAACCTAAAACTCTTTCAATAACTATTTCTCTATCTCTCTCTCTGTCTGTCTCTCTCTCTCTCTCTCTCTCTCTTTCGTTTCCCAACAGTGTCTTGCTGATTCCACCACTGCCGCAAGTAGCATTGTTGCCATGGCAACTGCCTCCGCCGGTATGCCTCCTCTCCTCGGCACCGATAAAGGGTTTGGCAAATGCCGTCCCACCAAACTGCTGAGTTTATCAGCAGAGAAAGAGGAAGAGACTGAGAGAGAGAGAGAGAGAGAGAGAGAGAGAGAGAGAGAGAGAGAGAGAGAGAGACATGTGAGGGAGATAAAGAAAGAGAGAGAGAGGAGAAAGAAAGCCGGTGTTATATA
>JBBJLS010071272.1:0-11228 GCA_037577275.1 Bryconaethiops microstoma | reverse complement strand
TGGTGCTGAATGCTGAGTGGTTGGAACTCCTTTATCTAGGCTCCTTGTATCTTTAGGCACTTTGCAGCCTGTTGCAGTAAAACATTTGTTCACATTTCATTCATTTAATCTATTCAGTATGACAAAGATCAGACAGTCTGACAGAAAACAGTATTTTCACACCAACAAGGTGATTCAGAGCAAAATATGAAGAAATGACTTGTCTCATCAGCACATAAACTGTTTGGACTGAACCTGATATTTATTTTCCAGAGTGGAGGATGACTATGACCTACCCCAGGACAAGGATGAAGGTATGAACACTTCTATCCACACAGAAAACTCCACTGCGTGACGCATCGTCTGCACTGGAATCACTCAGAGATGTTGAGTTTTCTGGTGGAAGGAACAATTCGGACATCCACAGAGTTCCACTGACCCCAAATCAGTCGAGAAGGATCTAAGCTTGTCTTCTTTAGTTCAGAATTGGACCTACGAGGTTAACATCACTAACACCAGAAACCGAATCTTTTACCGCAAGCACAAAACCTACAGCTCACAGTAAGTCATACTGTGTCCTAAACCACATCCACAAGTCTGATCCACCTTAGTGAAGAGCTGGATGAGGTTTGAGGCTCCAGAGAAGTTTTGGGTTTGTGTTTACGGTAAAAGATTTGGGTGACTATTGACTTCTAGCGATTTAATGTTTATAAAACTGTGTGAGGCTTCTTGATCTTAGGAACAAAAAACTAAATGAACTTCATACAAACTGAAAAGTCACTCTGTGAGATCGTGATATATATGAAGAATTACTTTTATCCCCCCTTGCTGCTCATTAAGCTGTTTTTTATTTCCAGTGCGGTAAAAGCAGACTGTTTTCCATCAGGCCACCGGTTTATCTCCAGCTGTCTTTGAAGCGTGAATCTCTGTTCGGCTAAATCAATCTTGATTTAATTTTATGATTCTCTGATCACACCTGATTACATTTTAGAGGGCGTGGCCAGTGCTGAGAGTGGGGCCGCTGTCCAGACTCTGCCTGTCGTGTGTCCAGTTGTCATTGAGCCCGAGATCGACATTGAGGTGAGTGCCGTCTGCATAAACTCCAACCTGAACCAAAAATATCTGGACAGCTCTTCTACAGTCCTGGGATTCGAACCCACAGCCTTTCGATTGCAGGGGTAGATCCTTAATCACCAGGCCACCAGCTGCCAAATGCTCACAGCAATGTTCTGTCCGCCTTCCGAAAAGAGTAGAGGTTGTTCCACCAGCAGAGGGCGGAAAGTCACCCTCATGATCCCCCTTCATTTCAGAAGAAACGCTGGACCAGCAGGGGGCGACCTTTAGACATACGGTGTACATTTATAATCAGAATTCAATTTGAATAGATTTTAATTTAATTTGAATGTGGAAAGATGTTTCAGAGCCTTCCTTTTATGCCTACAAAATTAGCTTGTTTTGAATCCAGTGTTTGTTATGTCACAACAATTCAGCCTACAGGAATTTAGCCCCGCCCACTCACACTGAAGTTATACACCCAACCTACAGCAGCAGTTTAGCCCCGCCCACTCGCACTGAAGTTATATACCCAACCTACAGCAGTTTAGCCCCGCCCACTCGCACTGAAGTTATATACTCAACCTACAGCAGTTTAGCCCCGCCCTCTCGCACTGAAGTTATATACCCAACCTACAGCAGTTTAGCCCCGCCCTCTCGCACTGAAGTTATAAGGAGCATTTCAACCCTCGTGCTGTAGTTGACCCGTTACAATGTAACATGTATGTTTGTATATTGTTTAAATTCCGATTCTCTTCTGCTTATCGATTCCAGTTCTTACTGGTTCTCCGTTTTGATTACATAAAGGTAAAACCAGAAAGACAAATGTTTAGACAATAAAAAAAAGACTTTATTCCAAACATCCAGAATGTCCCATCAGCAATGGGAGTGAAATGCTCACTAGAACTTTAAGTAAATATTAATATGTTAATGAAACAGGTCCGATCAGATGGTCGTGCAGGTCTTGGCAGATCTGTAGTGTTTAGGAACCGATAAGCAGAACCGAAATTCGAAAGAAACTGGCTACCTGGGACTGGGTACGTTCTTATCCATTCTAATTTGGAACCTTTTCGGTTCCCAACGTTAGTGACACAGCTTGGACATCATGTAACTCACCTCCCTCTCCCCGCCGCCCCCAAGACTAGACTGCACATCATGCTGTTTGTTCGGAATTGTGATCATTAATAGTGGTTCTGTTCTGCTTCCCCACCTGAACAGCTCATTGAAGCTTCTGCAAGAACCTAGGTAATGTGCACGCTGCACGCTGCACGCTGACCCCTTGACCCCTCAGCCCATCGCCATCATGTGACGTGCATCTTGTGTCCTGTTTTTCCTGCATCATACTTTTACACCACTCATCTATTTTCTCCAAAGATCAAACATGCGAAGCAGGACTGTGATCAAAATTGTCTGAAAATCAGAAACGAATAGGCTTTCAGTAAGTGTGCTAAAATTACTTTGGACGCTTCCTTTGACTTTTAAGACGTCCTGCCTGAGCAGCACAAACAGGCCGAGGGGAAACACCTTCACCTGCAAGTGAAAACATCCTAAACCCAACAGCTCCAATTACGAGATGCTATAAGAGTGTTAGGAGGTTATTTTACCTATTTCCAGTTTTGTTTACTTCATTTGAAGTCATTTTGCTGTGGTGGTTCGCAGCACAGAGATTTTCTTTCTCCACTGGCAGGTCATTTTGCTTATTCTGTGGAAAATGAAATGGACACAAATGATGAGCAAATAAAGAGAAACAAGTCTCACAAGATAAAATTAATATTAAATGTAAAGAGGATACTTTACTATGACGAATTTTTGTTCCGATGTGATATTATTGGTTGTTCCGCTGTAATCAGACGGATGGTTCACTATTTACACGAGAGAACAACCAGGTCCAGCGCCACCTTGTGGACTTCAGGAGGGATGTAGTCAGAGCAGCAAAATATCCATCAAATAAAATAAATCATAAATATTGAATGAATACATTTCGGAGCCATGGTATCGATATAATTTAATGATGAAAAATTCTGCAATACAACACTGTCGATTTTTGTGATACTGACCGACATAAAAGTGCCATTTTTGGTTCTTTAGAGAACCTTTCAGTGGACAGTTCTTAAAAGTGAGATCTGTGAGCGTGAAGAACATTGTGCGAATGTTTTCTTTAAGGTTGCCGTGTACAGACCCTTTGCGGTGCCTCTAGTTTGGCATAGATTTAAGATGATTTCACTTGCAAAGATATCGTTTTTATCACACCTGTATTGGTTCGTTGTGTTTACTGGTGATTTCATCTTCACCTCATCAGCATGTTTCATCTTAAAGACTAAAGCAGTGCACTCATTAAAGCTCCTGCTGTTTGTGATCCATTCATGTCCCAGTTACCCCAGACTGCTGCCGAGACCTCGTCTCCTCTTTCCCCTGTCTACAAAATAACAGATGTTGAGTACAGGGAGACATCCATGTAGGCAACGACAACAGGACACAGGTGATGAGGACAGGACACACGATGAGGACAGGATGCAGGTGATGAGGACACAGATGATGAGGATAGGGCACAGGTGATGAGGATACAGGTGATGAGAACAAGGCACAGGTGTTGAGGACAGGACACACGATGAGGACAGGATGCAGGTGATGAGGATAGGGCACAGATGATGAGGATACAGGTGATGAGAACAAGGCACAGGTGTTGAGGACACAGGTGATGAGAATACAGGTGATGAGAACAGGGCACAGGTATTGAGGACAGAATTCAGGTGTTGAGGACACAGGTGATGAGGACAGGACACAGGTGATGAGGACACATGATGAGAACAGGACACAGGTGATGAGAACAGGGCACATGTGATTAGAACAGGGCACGGTTGATGAGGACAGAATTCAGGTGTTGAGGACAGGACACAGGTGATGAGGACAGGGCACATGTGTTGAGGACACAAGTGATGAGAACAGGACACAGGTGATGAGGACACAGGTGATGAGAACAGGGCACAGGTGTTGAGGACACAGGTGATGACAACAGGACACAGGTGATTAGGACAGGTGATGAGAACAGGACACAGGTGATTAGGACAGGTGATGAGAACAGGGCACAGGTGTTGAGGACACAGGTGATGACAACAGGACACAGGTGATTAAGACAGGTGATGAGAACAGGGCACAGGTGATGAGGACACAGGTGATGAGAACAGGACACTGGTAATGAGGACACAATGCAGGTTTTGAGGACAGGATGCAGATGATGAGAACACAGGTGATGAGGACAGGGCACAGGTGATGAGGACACAGGTGATGTTGCGAAATTGCAACATTAAACCAAAGCAGACATGATCAAAGGTAAACGATGTAAGAAAAACATGAACTTCGGTCCAGAAAATTAGGTCTTCAGCAGCACTACTGTCTCTCTGAACGTCTGAGCACCTCACTGTCTCAGTGCAACGGGGACCATAGCTACATCCGGGTAATAAAATCTGCTGCCAGACTCTTTAAAAATCTATTTTGTAGCTTTTTATTTTTAGGAAGATTCATTTTCACAAGAAAATTATTAAGAGAACGAAGGTGAATCAATAAAAAGAAGAAAGTGGAATGGTTGGTCAACGTGACCGGCACACTTCCTTTTCTATCATATTATTATTACTATTATTATTATTATTAATATTCCTCAGTGCAGTATAAATTGTAAATGGTACATTTACTCCCACCATCCATAAGCTACAAAAACAGCCTGTTTGCAAATCAGTTTTTGTGATGTCACAAAACCAACACATTTAAATATGTCTCCTTATTCTTGCTACAACTGTTTGGCTCCGCTCCATTCATGCACCTTAAACGGATATAAATAAGACTTTTGTTGGATTGCATGAAGACCTCGATTCATCAGAACACCCAGTAACTCACCTGGAGCTGTGATTGGTCAAGCTGTCAGAAACACTGTGATTGGTCAGAGGCTCATTTGCATATTGCAGAGATATCAGTATTGTAGACAGATGTCGTGATAACAATTAACAGACAATATATTGTACCGTCCTGTCTTAGAGGATCCCAGGCGTAGCTGCAGTCCTGCACATCTCACTAATGTCTCTAACCAGAGTTCCTTCATGCTGCTTGTGGTGTTTCTGCTAATTCACATGCGTAGTTGTGGTTGCAGAGCCAATACAATTATTGTTATTGGTGCATCCAATTAAAAAATAACTAACAATTCATTAAAGCAAGTAAAACCCCAGCACAGTGCTGGAATGGTACTTGATTCAGTGGTGTTTTTGTGAACGGGAAGCGTGTCGTTTGATCTCCAGTCTGTCACCTGTATGCCTTGCAGTTGTGGTTTCTGACTGTATCCCATCTGACAACAGTCTGGCCCTCCACCCTGCTGATAGATGCTCTGTCAGTCCGGGATGTTCAGGAATCCACCAGTGTGGGTTTTATGCATGTTCATTTGGAAACGCTTATAAAATAATGAGAAGAACAAGGTCAGAACCTCAGAAGTAGACAAATGCACCAACATAGGAGTATATTATTCAAAAAAAGAAAAAAACAATATTAAATCTATCGATATGTACATGGCACCACTGTACCTTATCTATCTAGATGAATAGATAGAAAGACTAATAGTCACAGTACTTATATTTTGCTTTGAATCTCCTTGTTGGTGTAAAAATACTCTTTTCTGTCAGACTGTCTAATCTTTGGCATATTGAGTAGATTAAATTGGAAATGGTGTAGAAATTAATTTGGACTGTTTTTGTGGGAGTAAACACAACAAACTGTCCGGCACAGGAAGTGCATCACTGCCTCCTGCTGGTTAAAAACAACCGTTTGGTCTTTGTTCATGTGCAGAACTGGGAAGTGAGATCCAATTTGAAATGCACATGGAGATGTGTTCTAATGCCAGGTGTGACCTGACTAACTCAGAGCAACCTAATGGTGAGATTTATTTTTGCTGTTTGATGCCATTTTTTATGAGGGGAAAAACCAGAGCTACACTCTTACATTGTCCACCACCATGTTTCATTGACAATACCTGGTCAGCGCTGGTTCCCTGGTGCTCCCTTTCCATTGATGGACAAGGTAGAAGGTCCATTGGTAGAAGAGGTGACAGGGCTGACAGCAGATGGGCTATGATCAGGCAAAGCATAACTTCTGACGCTTGTCCTCTTGGTTGCAGGTCGCTGAGGCTCGGTCCGATTCTAATACGAGTGGAGGCCCCACTCCAGCAGATTCCCCTGAACACCCTCCACAGGAATCATCTGCAGTCCCACCCCAAACAGACCACCAAGAACTCACTGGCCAAGCCACTGAGCCACCAGAACCCACAGAGAACCTGACTCTGCCCATTCATCCACCCAAAGACACACGGCTTGAAGTTTCAGATGATGATCTCGGTGACACAGTGGTAGCTGAGGATGATGTTAAGGTTTCTACCAAACTCCTTTCATCAAAACAAGAGATTTCAGCCCAAGTGCCTTCTGAATTAGACACGACCTCACCAGCCATGTATCCAAGCCTCCAAAATGTGGGAGAAGGCAAGCCAGAGGAAGTGACAGAGGGAGAAACTGAAGAAGAAACAGCTGAGAGCGAGACACCAGGGCAAGATGAGATGGGAGATGATGGGACTCAAGGTTCTTTGCAAGTGCTGCAAGAGTCAGCGTGGCCACGTTCCTCAAATGAGAAGATCATCAGCAGTGCAAGTCAAGACACTGACACACCAGAAGGTTCTTCATTGGAGGAACCTGGAATGTATGTGGTGAAATGTGATGCAACAGTAAGAAGTGAACCCAGCAGGGAGCAGGAGGCAGTACTGAGGGTGGAGAAGGAATCAGACATCGTAGTTGCAAGTTCATGGCATCCAGTTGGAGTCAGTACCAGGGAGGACATCGAGAGTCAGAATCTTCCAGCTATAATCATCCCTGGCGTGTCCGAACATCACCGACGAGGACCGGAGCTGAAGGAGATGGAGGTTCTTTCCACAGATGCAGAAACTCCGTCTATGTCTGGTAGACCCATCTTGACGTCTGTTTGTAAAACTGATGCCGTGTCCCTAGAAGACGAGGGCGAAATTCCCTGCTCTGCAGAGGAATTCCAAACGTTCCACGATGTTTCTGCTCCGATTCAGAACCAGGAGGGCCTGGAAAGCCAGCTTCCACTGCCAGATAAGAACCTGGAAGTCCCTTCCAGTCAGCCTGAGGTGACGCTGAGCCAGACTCTGATCCCATCCGTTGCCTTCTTCTGTGCTGTTATAAGCCTGGCTGTTGGGTTCCAGGAACCCGGCGTCTTCCTCATGGGACTGGGACTGTTCGTAGTCTCCCTCTGCTTGTGATCGCTTTTCTTTAGCCATATTCAGCTCCACCTTCCCAGTGCCTTTTCACAATTCCACATTTATTTCTGCGAGCACATCTACTGTCTATATATTAGCGTGTTTGGTGTTTACAAAGTATAGGCCACCATTGAATGGACGTGGGAAGTGGGGGTCTGGAGGGGGCAGAGTAATAATTGAAAAAAAAAAAATTAGAGACAGTAGCTTAAAAATAATATAAGGGTCGCAAAGACCTGTGTGGGCTTCATGTATATATTTTCAAACCTACACGCATCAAACTGGCAAACTTCCCTCGCTGAGATACGTCACACCCATCAATCTGATTGGTCTCCACTGAGCTCTTTTATTTTAACCACATTATATCAGGTTAATAACATGTACCAGATGTAATTTATCTAGAATATTAAAAAAATGTTTTTGCATATGTCAGGTAAATAGTGCTTAAAATGTAAGCACCCTCACTTCCCGCGTTCCTGTATATTTATGTAGCAACAGTAATTTTTGTATGGTGTGCGTTTGATTTACTGTGTAAGTCAGCATTACTGGGTGACCATAAATGTGAGGAACTGACGCTGCACTTTGATTCTGCTACTAACAGCAAAGAGATTAGAGCTATAAGAGAAAAGTTAGGTAAGTTCTAGAGGTTTTAAAGCCCATATCAGGAACTGCTGCTCATTTGCTGTTACTGGTATAGATGAACTTACCAACTACAAACTGGGAATGGGCAAAAAAGTTCACTGGGAACTATTTGACCAGTCTTCACAGACGCAACCCCCTCAACCCATGACTGTTCAGGATCACTGAAATCATGACCCATACCCAATACTAACCACCGCAAACAGTGATGGGTAGGAATACTCAATTTTACTTGTTATTCTAATTCTGCTGTTTCTGTCTTAAGTACCTCAATGCTTCCTTGTTTTCTCAGCAATTTGTTTACATTTACAAATACTAGAGATGGGTCATGGTTTTTGAATGCTCAAAGGTCATTTAATTCAAATATCAAATAGTTAATGTGACTATCGTCTTGCCTTCCATTGTTTTTACTGCCGTTCCTAAAGCCAGTAATCCCAGAAGGTTACAATTATGCACTTAAAATCTGTTTGTCAACCGCCAACAAAATAAAAAGAACCTCCTTCAAACGATCTTCAAAGAATAGTCGATAGTTCCCAGCAAATATCGATTATTAATTTTGCCTGAAATGCCTGTCCCCAATGAACGCGGTTTTATCAGCGTAAGGGTTGGCGAGATTCTTTCCTTGTCTGCTGCTGATCTGGACAGACTGATCTGGCTACACTTCAGAAAAGCAGCTGTTTATTTTATAGGGATGCACTGATCGTTTTTTTTAATGGGAGAATTCCTTTTTGTTTCACATGAAAAACTCTGTGTGGACTAAAAGAACCTATGGACACATTTCCTGCCCTTTCTATGAGCCACTGTCAGAACATAAATAACATCATTTGCCCTCTAATGAGTCAAACCGGCATTTTAAAATGGTAAATGGAATGTTTCCTTTTTTAAATAATGAGAAGCAACTTCAGAACTCATCGTGGCCAATAAGACTGCAAACATCAGACTGTACTCAGTGTTTCATACAGTTCCTGATTTGGGCTTTAAATAATCTTTAAATAAATGTTGTCGGGTGATTGGAGTACTATTTTTGAAACAAAGTCCGTTTTAATTACTGTAATAGTGTTGTGTAAACCAAGTGTGAGCTGGGGGTGGGCACTGTGACCATATCTATCGCAATAAATGGTCTTATTACGCCACAATACGCTCTGAACGCATCATAGATATGAAACCACGATGTCTCATAACAGAAAGATAATTAGTCCTGCTTAATCGGATTTAATGCAGTGTGAAATACTAAATAGTAACAAAATAAAAAAGCTTTGATAGTATTTTAACTGGGGAACTACTGGGGCATTCTGTCTGTTAAAACTCTTCAGGAAAACTAAAAATCACAAGAAGTACTGTAATTTCTGTCATATTGCCCATCCCTGGTGTGCCTAAATAATCCCATGTAATTTCTGTAATTCTAAATAAAGGGACAGGCAGTGTGGTAAAACTACATCAGGATTGAGTGGGTGGTCCTCCCTCTCCCCCATCACTCAGCATAACTGTCCTCTCTCTCTCTGGGTGGGTAGGGTGGTCCTCCCTCTCCCCCATCACTCAGTATAACTGTCCTCTCTCTCTCTGGGTGGGTAGGGTGGTCCTCCCCCTCCCCCATCACTCAGTATAACTGTCCTCTCTCTCTCTGGGTGGGTAGGGTGGTCCTCCCTCTGTGTTTGTGTGTGTGTGTGTGGGAGGGTGTTTGTATTTGTGTGAGTGTGTGTGTGTTTACCTCCAACAAGTTGAAATGCTGAGCTGAGGATGTCCAGGGAGCAAACAAACAGATACAGCAAACCCAACAACGCCCCAAACTTCAACACTGAAATACAGACCCTCAGCACCTTCCCTTTACCGTCCAAATCTGAGACAGAGAGAGAGAAAGTTAGAAGGTTTTTCCATCTAAAGACCTCGAGTGGTTTGCATTGACTAGTCAACTAATACATCCACTAGTGGGCGCAGTGTGTGAAAAACAGCAGCAGAAATAACAGCAGTGTGTACTGAGGAGAAATAACAGCAGTGTGTATGCAGGGGTTCTGCAGTACCTGCCCATTTGGTCCCGGTGTCCTGAAGCTCCGGCAGGTCCCAGTGGTCCTGCTCCCCCTCAGCTTGAGCCTGAATCAGAGCTACTGTAGAAACCGCAGGAGCCATACAGACCGACTCTTTTTTCAGAACTGAGAGAGAGGTATTTTCTTACTTCACTGAAAGATCATTTTATATAATATTCATACAAAAATTCCACACACACACACACACACACACACACACACACACACACACACACACACACACACACACACCTTCAAGTCCGGGTGTGTGATACTCCAGTGAATTTTCCTCGAAGTCTGGCCGAGGTGCCATTGTCTGAAAAAACACAAACACACACAGACGGTCACACTTCTTTTTTTTTTTTTTATCTATTGTGTCGAGCATCTTGGCAAGCAGAATGTGGATCTGGTGCCTTGATACGCCCAGACACCTCTGCCTTGCCGAGTGGGGCTTTACAGTATATGCCCCTCGTGTTATCTGAGCATTTTATTTATTTATTCATGAAGACAAATCAGGGGTAGAGAAAACACAGGGAGAGAGAAAAAAAAAGTCAAAAAAAAAAAGTCAAAGATCCCAATGAAAACTGCTGCCACTGTGTAATCGGTCCAAAAGCAAGAACCAGCCACACAAACACAGAACAAAACACAAAGCAACAGCAACACTGTAACAACACAGAGACGACACACACTCCTACTGTCAGTGCTATAACAGCACACAGGAACCTGTGGTTCTGGATAGTTTACTGACTGTGTATATTTCTGTACCTGTGTGCGTATGCATGAGCATACATGTGTGTGCCTGTGCGAGTGGATGTGTTTATGAATGAGTGCGTGTTTGTGTGCATGAGGGGTGGTGGTGGCCTAGTGGTAGGATACTTGACTCTGGACCAAGAGGTCGTGGGATCGAATCCTACCTCCAGCACCACCACTGGGTTCCTGAGCAAGACCCTTAACCCAAGTTGCTCCAGGGAGACTGTGAGACTGCCCCCTGTAGTCAGGGAATGGAAGTCGCTCTGGTTGCTGTAAATGCTGTAAATGTAAATGTAAGTCATCATCTCATGAAAGATGCTCTGTTTGATGTCATGAACATGTAACAGTACTGTGTAAAAGTCCTGAGCCACTCATTTCTTTATGTTCTGCTTCCAGAGATCCAGACTGTCTTGTATGTTAATGTGTTCTTGAGGAACAGTTCTCCAGGCTTCCTGAAGGACTTTCAAAGTCTCTCATTTCCAGTC
>JBBJLS010071271.1:0-11229 GCA_037577275.1 Bryconaethiops microstoma | reverse complement strand
ATATATATGTAGATTTCACTGGTAAAATTTCCTCTGTACTAAATCTATCTGTCTAGGAAAAGTGAATTTAGCACTGAATATAAACAGAACCAAACGCAACCCAAGATTCTCACAGGAATCACATTATCATAATCTATGCAAAGATTTGTAAATCTCGTGCAAGGCTGTAAGGGAAAACTTTCCATAAACACAATATTTCTGTTTGTGACCTGAAATCCTGCCCTTTTATATCTCTCTGAGCTTGTGTTTAGTTTGATCTCCCTCCCAGAAAGAGAACTAATTGTCATTTACACAGACAAGATGTCAGTCAGTGCCTGGCAAACCACAATTTTAGCTAATAAGTAAAAGCAAATACACTGTGTACTCAGGGCCACCCACAGCTCATCTCCTGTTAAACATACAGCTTTCTTGGTAACCGGAATATTTTCAGGTCTTAGCTTGAGGGTTCACCAACTTTGTGTGTTATGTTTGCTGCTTCCTCAGCTTTGATTATCAGAATACACTAGCTGACACAAATCAAATCATCCTCACATCCCTTCCCGGTGTGAGACTCAGACAATATTCATGAGCGCTGTCTACTTTTGGACACTGGATTGACAGCGAGGGCAAAACACAGGATTCTACTGCTAAGTGTGGGAGAATGTGCGTATTGGCCTGGGCACTCATATTTTTCAGAATAACACATTCTTCGGGGTGCTGGATTGCTTTCACATGAGCCATACAGCAGAATGTGGCATTTTGCAAAAGGACTTGGAATCCCTCCATTCGTGACTTCTGTGGCGCTTTTTGGCTAAAAATAACAACTACTTATAAAGCATTTTGCCTTACAAATTAATGACCGACCATTAAGCTATACATGAGTCAAATATTATGAGCAATGTGTGGGTCAGTAGATCAGGATGACAGCTTAGGCAGTCATCCACTTTAGTCTAAACACTTCTTGTCCATTTGCCATACAGTGCTGACCATAAATATATGGTCAGTGATACAATTTATGCAATTTATTGTTGTGACTTGAAATAAGCATTCAGTATGAAGTTAAATGTAAAATATCCAGATGAATTTTAAGGTGTTTGACTATAGTGAGTAATGTAAGAATGGGGTCTTTTTTATTCACAGTAATCCAAAATAATTGGGCACTTGGGTGCTTAGTTATTTATTGGGCAGCTGTGAATTATTTTGTTATTAGTTCATGCAGAATACAGCTAACAAAAAGGTCTGCAATCAGCTTTAGATTTGGCATTTGCATCTGGAGTCTGGCCTATTGTCTCTCAACAAAAGAACTTGGATTGCCAAAAAAGTCATCATGAAATGGAAAAATGAGAATAAATCAATCAGAGGCAGAGCCAAACAGGTGTGCCAAAATCAACTGTTTGGTACATTGTTATGAAGCAAGAATGCACAAATGAGCTTAGCGAACAGCAATGGCAAAGCTCTTGGCATGGAAGACTGTAGTATAAAATAAAGAGTATTTTCAAAAAAAAGAAAAGAAAAACTTAACAGATAAACATCGCTATAAAAGGAGGGTTACACCAGAGGGTTTACCACATGATGCCAGGGCATAAGAGGTTAACTTGCAATTAACCTTCTTAAAAGTTCATTAAAAAAGTTGAAAAATGAAATTAAGATTAACCTGCAGTAGAGTAATGGAATGAGAAAAGTGAGAAGAAAAATTGCTTGTACTGTTGATCCAAAGCACATGACCACATCTGTAAAAAATGATCTCATTATCGCGCCACTGGAACCGACTCAGGTGCTTGACAATGTGGTTGCTGATGGCAACAGCAGGGTTCAGCAGAAGAGTATGAAAGCATCATAAATTCTCAAATCCAACCAAGCGGCTCAAAACTGATTAAGCAACTGTGGAGTTTCCTATGGTCTGAAAACAGAATGTTCTTGATTTCCCTGGTCAGTCCACTGATCTGAGCCCCACCAAGCCACATTTCACTCGGCAAGACTGACTGCCAAAAGCCCCCGAAACAAGCAGAAGTGAAAATAGCTGCATTAGAGGCCTGGCAGAGCATCAACCATGTCCATGAGACATCTTAGACTTTAGGCAACAATCAATTGCAAATGATTTCCAATGGAGGAAAAAACACATGAAGGTTATGTTTGTCCATGTATTCATGGTCTCCTAAAAGGGGAGGCCTATATATAAACATCTTTGAATGCTATATTGTTTGTCCAGTGTCCTTGAATGAAGGACCTTTTGAACTTTAACTTGATAGTCATTGTTGTTGCTCTTCAAATCTCTTGTGCCTCAAGTGACTGGTGTTAAAATTGCAACTAAGCCCTCTTTCATATAAGTTCCAGTCCCCAGAGAACCAGCATTAACTCAAAATGCATGAAAAAAGGCTCAACTTCTACTCAAAGAGGCATGAAGTTAAGACCTAACCACTTGTATGAAGAAGTTTACTTCACCTTCAGTAGAAGTTGTGTAGTTGTTTAAAGTGATAGTTTCTTTTTGAGCTTAATAGTTTGTTTATTCCATCCCCCTATCATCGATTAGCATATTTGCACAGTTTCTTCCATGAATATTAGTGGTACTAAAAGAATCCAGATTAAACTAGCAGATATGACCAAAAAAGCACACATGCAAAGATTAGTAGCCCTGTATCCAGAGGACAAGGTGCTGGTGAACAGAGCCAGAAGGGTACTAGAGCTTTACATGTTACTATGTATTGTCACCCTTTGGTACAACTTAAATGAGTATTTCAATCAAACACTGGTAGCAACACTCTTTCTTAGCCATGATATCTTTGGTTGAATCAGTCTACCAGACTCCTTATCTGAAGGAACAATTTCACTACCAATTCACCACTGATTTTTCTCTTCTCTTGGCAAGTTTTGTTTTTTCATTTTTATTATTTTTTCAAGATGAAGCTGCCTAAAGTGCAGACCTAGAAGTTTCTATCCTGAGAATTTGATGTCTGACGGCAAGGAAGCCAAGTGGAAAGCTGGGTGTGACAAGCAAGAGCTGGGATGAGCAAAGGGGGTATCCCTAGGTGTTCGAAGTCTCCGACGTCAAGATGAGATGTGTAATCTGGACAGTCACCTTGTGTGGGTAATGTGGCAGTGTTCAAAATCATGCAGCGCCTCCACCATACAAGGCCCTTAGGGTCAACACAGAATGTCTCCTTTATTTTTATTTATTTAATGCTGTATGTTGTATAGCGCATTGTGACTTTCTACCTTAGAGGAAGAAGGATTTGAAATGGAAGCGAAAGCAGAAAAGTTATTTAAATTTGTCCTCTGGATACAGGGCTGCTAATCTTTGCATGTGTGGTTTTTTGGTCATATCTGCTAGTTTTATCTGGATTATTTTAGCAACACTAATAGTCATGGTGGAACTGTGCAAATATGCTAAGCGATGATAGGGGAGTGGAATAAACAATCCACTAAGCTCAAGCAGAGGTTAGAAACTTCACAACTTCTACTATGGGTGAAGCAAACTCTGTAAGTTCTTAACTTCATGCCTCCATTTTAGAGTTAATGCTGGTTCTCTGTGGAGTGAAACCCATATGAAAAAGGGCACTTAGCTGCAATTACAACACCAGTCTCTTGAGGCATTAGAGGAGCCTGGTCCATGTAGGATTTTTCTCTTCTGTGAATTGTAGGATTTTTGTAGGATTTTTCTCTTCTGTTTGCTTCTGTGAATTCAAATGCTGACCGAGCTGCCACTCTGTGTTAGACTCCTTAACCTGCAGTGGAGGAGGGAGGACTCCCCCTGCCATTCCCCCTTTGTTTATGGTAGTATCTCTGATGTTTGTTGAGAGAATGATCCTCACTCTCTTGACCCAGAATGACCAGGATTCCATGATTCAGACTGACTAGAATCTTGGGGCATGTTCAACAGAGCTTGCAGCAAGAAGCCCCTCCGACATTACTGACATTGTACTTAGGGTTGCTGTCTAATGAACAGTATTTCTGATAGTAGTAACCTGTCAAAAAACTCAGCATGACATCTGACACCTTGAGCATCAGCACAAATCGAAAAAAAAAACATCCATTTAAGAAGCTGTTTGGCCGTATGACGATAATTTACCATTTGTTGCGCTGCTGCCACAGGTCTATGCTGCTAAAGGTTAACTGTTTGCTTTAATTAAACTATTGTCATTTCGTGATGCCATGGAAGAACAATTCTTGGAAGAACCATGCATGGCTCCTCAGAGATCGATTTTGGAAAAGGAAGTTTAGAGAGTAAAGTTTAAAGAACCCCTGGAAAGAACCCTTACATTGGTAAAGAAGCTTCAGACTATGCGAAGGTTCTATAAACCTTTTAAAAATCCTTCTCGTTCACATTCGATGTACAACATCCATGCAGAAACTTCCCTAAAACTATAGTGAAACTAACGCAACAAAATTAAATCGCACGGGTGAATGTATTTTGAAATGTGCTGCACTGAAGCATAGCCATCCCCAAATGAAACATTTAATGGTAGTACAGTTTTATTGTTAAAGCCATTCACCTGCTGTGTTGCTATAGACTGTGATTAATACTGTGCAAGACCGTGTGTTTCCATGGCAATATTGTACTTGTAAAGTGTGTGGAAGAGATCTCCATGTGGTGTTTTCTGGACAGCACAATTAATCATGGTCATTCAGAAACACTATTTCTTCGGAAAACTAGAATGAACTGAATGAATACACGAGCAGGACAAAATGATTGCTTTTCTACACAGTGCAATACAGCATTCACAAGACCATAGTTATTCAAATTAGAGTTTGACTGATTAATAATTTCACTGATATATTGTTATTCTTCATGAACTGCCATTAAGCCACTTTTCTAAACTGATAGTCTAGAATTAGAACTAATTACACAGGTCAACAGGTGAAATTCATCAGAGATAAGTTTATGTGGGTTTTGTAGTGTTTTTCATGCTGATTTTAAATCTGTGTTAGGTTTTTACCGCACGTACAGTTTTTGTGATAAAACAGTTTTTGAAGAAACAGTAGTCGCTGACTGACACTGATCATTATATCTATGCCACAGTGTGCATCTATCTGACTTCACACTGAAAATATTGAAACAGTTACTTGATTGGTGCCTGCAGTTTAATAAAAAAATGCAAGTCTATTGGAAATCTAATATTACTCATAATTCAAAAACTTGATGTGACTGAAAAAAATGAAAGCAGATATGAAATCAGCATGAAACAATGGTTTAGAAAAGTGTGTTGTGGTTTCTGATGATTAAAAAAAAAATGTGTTTACCTGTGTCATCAGAGAAAATACAGTGCTGTGAAAAAGTATTTGCCCTCTTCCTGATTTCTTTTTTTTTTGCATGTTTGTCACACTTAAATGTTTCAGACTATCAAACTAATTTAAATATTAGACAAAGATAACCCAAGTAAACACAAAATGCATTTTTTAAGTGATGATTTTATTTATTAAGGAAAACAAATATCCAAACCTACATGGCCCTATGTGAAAAAGTAACTGCTCCCCCTTGCAAAATCACGAAGCGAAATCACATTGTTTGGAAAACTGAGTGCAATTCCACTAGCCACACCCAGGCCTGATTACTGCCAGACCTGGTGAACCATGAGATCACTTAAAAAGTAAACTAAAAGATGCCAGAAAAGGAGAGACATCGTGCCACGATCTAAAGAAATTCAGGAACAGATGAGAAACAAAGCAATTCACATCTGTCTGGAAAAGGTTACAAAGTCATTTCTAAAGCTCTGGGACTCCAGCTAACAAGGGTGAGAGCAAATTTTCACAAATGTAGAAAACATGGAGCAGTGTTGAACCTTCCTAGAAGAGGCCTGCCTACAAAGAGCCCAGCGATGACTCATACAAGAGGTCACAAAAGAACCCAGAACAACATCTAAAGAACTGCAGGCCTCACTTGCCTCAGTTAAGGTCAGTGTTCATGACTCAACCATTAGAAAGAGACTGGGCAAAAATGGCATGCATGGCAAGTTCCAAGGCGAAAACCACTGCTGACCTAAAAGAACACAAAGTCTTGTCTCCCTTTTGCCAAAAAACATCTTGATGATCTCCATCTCTTTTGGGACAATATTCTGTGTGCTGGTGAAACAAAAGTATGTTGTAGTATACTCCAAAAACAAGCATAAACCTGAGAGAAATGCTAATTATACTTGTATTATTCATTTATTACGAAGATACTGCACAAAAAAAGAGACAAAACAAAAAACAATTAAAGAAAAATAAGAGAACACAATATTAATATAACCAGTTCCTTATTTGTCACAGAACTTCTGTGTCCTCTGTCTTATTGTAATTGTATTTTCATTATGAATGGATGCAAACAATCCCCAAAATTTCAGTGAAGTCTAAACACTACACACCTGTGGATTGAGATACAATCAAGGTTTCCTTTCCTCTAAACTCTCTCTTTAGCTGCCCTGATTATACTTGGCACTGAAGATTTTGAGTGTAAAGTGACCATTCTGTCATACGTGAACACACCACAGCCTGAAATTCTTCCTCTGAATTTAATACATCCACCAAGTGAAGCAGCGGGAACACAGCGCCTGGGGAGCAGTGTGTGAGGATGGCACCTTGCTCAAGGATACCTCGGAGGTGTCACTAGCAGTCTTGGGATTCAAACCCATGACTTTCTGATCGCAGCCCACCAGCTATCCCACAGTTACGTGTACTGTAACTGAAAATATATGCATTAAAACAACAAGAGTAACAGATCTTGATTCCAAGGTCCTCCAGTCCATAGTGATCTGATCTGTTCATCTGTGCAGTCTACAATCACTTTGTAAAGGTCAGATTTTAAAAGTAGTTGAGTCTTTATATTGAGCTGTTTTCAGAAATTTCTTTCTATAGCATAATATTAACAGTATCACTGACGTGTGTGTTTGTGGATAATACAGTGTGTGATACCGGACTTAATCTCTGTCTTGTAAGAGTGCCCTGTATCACACTGGACTGTTTCCTCTCCTGTATGATGGTAACTTTCTCATCACACTAACTGAGGGTCTTTTTTATGTTATAATACTGATGGTGAGATTCCCACTAACACTATCCATGGTGCTGAATTCAGACATTTTAGCAAACATTCCAAACATTCCAAAAGTGCAGAACTGTGATCACAGTATAACATTAACAAGTTTTCAAAGGTTTTTTTTTATATATATGAACAATACATTTGGTCAAACTTACTTTCTAATATTGTAGGACTTTTCTGTCAACAACAGTTTTATAATGGTTAAATGACTTACAAAATGATTTACAAAAAAGAATTACAATTGAAAGAAAAAAAAAACTGTAAGTATGTTCAGGTTTCAAAAAGATAAACAAAAAAGTTCAATGTTTGACAAAGTTTAACATTTTTACTAAGTTACACAAAGCATGAGAAAATAAAAAAAATATTACTGGCTTGAATATAAAACAAGAGAGAGAACATCAGAGAGAACTTTTTTTACAGTGTAACAAAATATTTGATTATAATGAAATCATTTGTTGCGTCTGAAGAGGTTTGAATGTAATTTCCTGAAGAAAGACACTGGGTGTTGTCTCTCAGTGACATGACTCATCTCAGCTGGGGGTTCCTCCTCCATGTTATCATAGTCTGTGAAATGGGTATACAGTATATACATAAATAAATAAATAAATAAATAAATAAACTTTTGTACAGTACACTGTATTCCAATAATATCCAAAAGTCAAGATTGTGTTCTTACACCTCTTTAAAATACTTGGCCATATTATAAATGTTCATTTAAAATTAAATGAACATTTATAATGTGTGGGAAGAACGAGTGGTCAGTTTTGTGAACAGTTAAGCTCAGCTACTATGTTATTGCATTGATCAACAAAATATTAATTTAATTTAGTATTTAATGAATTTAAATGACAGTTTTCTTTCAAAAGAACAAATATTCACAAACATGCAGAATTTTTTTTTTTATGTTATCAGTGTGTTGATGCCACAATGATCGCAATGAAAACTAAACAAGTTTTACTGAACAGAGATTCTGCTTAATTAATAGTCTGTAAAGTTGTAAAATTGCTGTCACCTTACTTATATGAAAATGCTCAATTTAAGTACCTGTAGTCTTTGGTACAAGGCCTGTCATATTTAGAGTACAGACTGACGTTGAGAGAATTGGTTATTTCAGATCCCAGCTGCATGTCAGTGGCGCATTAATAATTCACAGTGTTACAGACAGACTGCACACACCATGAGATGCCACTCACCTTTTGCCCCTCCTACATCCTGTCCTTCAGCAATGACATTATCATAGTTCTCTGGTGAACCCACTACACCAACATAGAAAGACACATTATAACAATCAGAAACAAATCTGACAGTTTTAATGTAAAGCTTCAGCATAAAATTATTTGCCTTCATTAAGAAACACTTACTGGTTGTCACGTTGGAATTTGGTCCAGTGTTAAATGCACCATTACAGTCATCTGCCATGTCTTATGTCAAAATATAGACATAAAAGTAAATAAATCAACATCAGTATCTTCAGTTTCTGTGTTCATTTGCAGTACTGTTACCTTACAAGTCATACCTGTTACATCAGCTGAGTTCAGATCAGCAATGACATCATCATAACTCTCTGCTTCATCTTCTACACCAAAACATGGAGATGTTTAAAGGATATAAAGTCACATGTTGAACATCTGCAGCTGAAAGCCCAAATATGTGCCAGGTGCTTAAGACATTATCGCTCAACATTTCCTGTCTGTGTTCTTAATGTCTGTGTTCTTAATGTTAGAACTATGAACCATTAACTGAGTTTTGTCCTCAATCACTTATTTAATTTTACCAAATGAACTTAATGTGACATTATTTCATAAGCATTTATTGTAGTAGAAATTCCTAAATGAATTAAAGTCTAATACATCTGTCACATCCCCTTTCAGCGCCTTTGGACAGTATTTATAGGGCTCTTATTTTGACACTGGGTGTGGCTCCCCTTGGCCTGAAAGAACAAGGACTCACAGCTGGCCAGGGATCAGTCTATTATTATGTTCAGGTGTTTGGGGTTTTGCACTACTGTTATAAATAGACTGTTTTGTGTTCCCTCCTTTGTTGGTCCACCCTCACTTTACCCCTGGTTTGTGTTTGTTTGGGTTTTGTCTTGGTTTGAGTTTTGGCCCACAAGCCATCCTTTGTGTTTTCCTTAATATAAAGAAAAGCAAGCGTGGAAGTCTGTGTCTGCAACTCTTGCCTGAGTGAGCCTAGCCAGTATGTGACAACATCGTTTCTACATAATTTCTGCTTCTTAAACTAAATCTCAAAAACTGAAACACACCTGCTACACTGCCAGGGATCTCTCCAGCAGTGATGACATCATCATAGTTCTCTGATGGGTCCTCTTTTGCTGATTCACCTAAATCAAATAAAAGCAGACTGTCTTTATAAACAGTTTGATCACACTTTTATATTGTGGTTTGATATGAAGGTAAAATTACCCACTTATAAGACCACTGATGGTGGTGACATTATCATAATATTCAGTTTTGACTCCAGTTAGAGACTTTACTGGAAAAAAGAAAAAAAAATACTACTTCAGAGAGACTTTTATGCAAAAACTGCAGAACATTAAAATTCAATCTTTTGCGATCAACAGTGTCAGTGATAGTGTGTGATGATCTTTACTGCCAGACACCTCTAATCTAGAGATGAAGTAAATTATGCAAACTAATCTCACTATCTAAAATCATTTTAAATACACAGTAATACAAATACAGCTTTATAGAGGATATTACATAATTCAGGATGAATTCTAAATAAAACAGAGCTCCAGAGATGAAGACCAAATGAGGAATATTTGAGAGTGTGAGTAGGTTTATAGATAAGAAGAGGGCATGATAGATAAGGAAGAGCAAGATTGTTAAGAACCTGTATGTGAGCAGAAGTACTACTGAAAGCAGTACTTTACAGAAAGTCAGTGAGGGTTTTGGAGGAAGGGTGTAATGTGGTGGTGGGACTGGGTTTAGGTGAGAAGATGAGCAGCAGAGTTCTGGAAGATCTGAAGCATTTGAAGGCAAGAAGAGCTAATGCCAGCAAGAAGAGAGCTGCAGTAATCTAAACAGCCAGAGAGAAAGGAGAAAATTAGGGTTTCTGTAGGTGATTGGGAGATGCATGGTCTTGTTTAAGCTATTCTGAACACAAGTAGTTTTAAATACATAGTTAATGTAGGAATCAATAATTGAGTCCAGTCGAGGATGACACCTAGATTACAAACAGACAAGACTAAAGATCTAAATCTTTCAACTAAATGCATGTGCTGTCAAGTTCCAGGTACAGTAGCCTATTTAGAAACACAGACTGCAATATTTATCAGTGGAGTTTAAGACATGCTTTGGTCCTTCTACCTGAAAGAAGCTCCTCGTCCACATTCATATATCCTGAATTCTGCGCTTCAGAGAGGACACTTCCTGTTAGAGGAAAGCAGGACAGTCATGAAACACATTCAGAATTCAGAACCACATTAATCACAAAGAATAATCACTCACTCACTCACATACTGACTAATTCACAAACTCAGTGACTCACTGACTGACTCACTCACTCACTTTTTTAAATGACGGACTAAATTTTTCACCTACTTTCTTCAGTCTTTTGGTCAGTCACTCAAGCACTTTATCACTCAGTTACTTACACTCACATGGGTGTTTTCACTCACTGTCACTTGTTCGGTCACAGAGTAATTTGGTCACTCACTCAGTCACTCATTCTGTCTCTCACTCAAACACTCACTCTGTCACTCACTCATCACCCAGACACTCATTCTGTCACTTACTCATCACCCAGACACTCATTCTGTCACTTACTCATCACCCAGACACTCACTTTGTCACTCACTTATCACTCAGACACTCACTCTGTCACTCATTCTTCACCCAGACACTCACTCTGTCACTTACTCATCACCCAGACACTCACTCTGTCACTCATTCTTCACTCAGACACTCACTCTGTCACTTAATCATCACCCAGACACTCACTCTGTCACTCACTCATTATCCAGTCTCTCACTCTTTCACTTAGGCTTCATATCTCACTGTGTCATGTGGTGGAGTTTGTCAGTCATAATGTGACTTAGTCACATAGTCAATTGCTTACTAATTCAGTTTTGTGTTTCCCATCAGAAAATATTAGCCCTTTATTCCTTCCTTCCACTGTCTTTATTCCTTCCTTCCATCTCTTCCACTGTCACAATCTCTCTCTCGCCCTGTCTCTCTCTCTCTCTCTTTCGCTCTCGCGCTCGCACTCTCGCTCTCGCT
>JBBJLS010071270.1:0-11230 GCA_037577275.1 Bryconaethiops microstoma | reverse complement strand
GTTGTGAATGAAATTATTCATACCCCTGGCATATTTTGACTTAGTAATATTGGCTTAGTTACAAGCAAGTTTCTTCTTGATTAGAAATGACACAGGCGTCTCCCAGAAGACAATAAGACGATGTACACACAGCTTGTATATCCATTGAAAAGCACTGACCAGAAGAATGGTCCACACTTGACCCTGAGGTTGCCTTGCCAATAAGCTAGTGGGGTATAAAGCCCCCCCCCCCAGTGTTGAGCTGTGGAGTTTTCTGGCATGATGGAGGTCCAGTATGGTATTATTTCAGGCATTGCGACAGCATCATAATGGCTGCACGTTTCTGTCCAACTATTGTTGGTTACCCTGGAGTATGAGCACATATGCACCCTGCTCACAGTCATCCACTGACTTGGTCACATAAAGCAACAGGCAAAGAGTGCAGCTTTGGAAAACACAGGCCTTAAAGAGACCCTGCTGATTGAGTACATTTGCCCGGGGAGTATCCCAGACTGCAGATGTACCTAATAAACTGGCACCATTGGGTTTTCCGAGTGGGTGTTACTGAAGTTGCACTGAAGGCAGCAGTTTTTGTTTCTGTGGAGGCACAAACACACACACATTGCTGATAAAGTGCAAAGGCAAACTGAACACACAGACACACTGTTTATTGCTGTTTATTGCCCTCCATCTTACCAATTTAAAGGTAATGGTGCCATACAGCTGTGTGTGTAGCGGGTGGGCACAAACAGAACCAGCAACTACAGAGTAAAGACCGAGGTGTAATTTTAGGTGTAATCTTTCTCCTGAATTTTAGTCTGAGTTTGGAGCATGGTCATAGCGTGAGAAGAGACTGCATGACTATAGAAGGGGAGAGCGCTTTGAGAACTGTGGGGGAATTCTGAGGAAATTCTGTTTTAAGCTAGAAGGCCAGAACAGGGAGGAGGTCGGGGTGTAACAAAACGGAAACAGAAGTTAGAGTTAGAGAGGTATAATTGTCCAGGCTTGATCTGGCTCCCAACTCCACAGAATCTACCACACATTCTTATATTATCAGTATACAGTAAAAACACTGTTCTTCCACAATCACTGCAGGGAAATGGGAAGAAATACACAGTGAGCGGTCAAAGACCAGAGACCCTCTCACATTACATCACCACATCTCTCACAGAGACCTACAGTGCTGTGCAAAAGTCTTAGGCACATGCGCAAATTGTTTAAAGCCATTGTGATAAAGTGTCTTTCTGCTAGAAAAATTACGATTAGAATAAATACAAACAAACAAGAAAGAACTATCAAGATTTGTTTGTGAAAAAGTAGTTGATATTTTGTGAGCCGGTGAGGAGAACACAGGTTCGGTTCCAGATTCCTCCTCGGTTCCTCCAGCCCTTGTTTGGATTTGTGAAACTCCATCAGCAGCTCCTGATTTAATTTAATGAAGGACTGATTGAGTCAAATCAGGTCCAATAATACTGGACTTTCCACAAGGAACACATCGATACACTGTACATGAAATCACTATTTACTGTATAATGTTATTTGTATTTGTTCTTTTTAGTTTTATTTAGTATATTTAGTTATATTGATGTGAAAAAGAAACACTCTGTGCTCATCCATATAGTTTTTAAATACTATTTTTACAGGTGTCTAAGACTTTTGCACAGTACCTTTTAATTCGTACGCATTCAAAATTCTAAGCCCTTGTTGAGGAACACCGAGTGAGACACAGGCAAGACGAAGTCTGAGAGAAACTAAGACAGAAAACTCCTCTGGACTTTGCTCTACTTTCCTGTAAAGCATCTAAAATTGCCTCACTCCACTCTAATCAGTGAATCAGGGACTCCTGTAGAAGTTAGAGGCAGATTGTGGTTAGAACTAGACCACAATAAGGTCCTCAGGAGCAGGGCTGGTGATCACTGCAATAGTCTGGTGAGATGAGCGGGATAAGCCAGCGACTATGTATTAAAGTAAAGCATGTGAGAAGCAGATCTTTGAAAACATGCAAAGAACATGCGGAGAACATGTCATGGATGATCAATCAGCCTTAACACCAACTGCAGTAGGAGTTCATGGGGTAAATCATATCACGTGACCTTCATGGGAGGTTTTCTGTCATTTTTTCTTGCGGATGATGTTTTTTTTTGCGCGTATGATGGATAATCTCATAATACACAAGATACAATATTCTTTATTTGTCTCATACACAGTTATACAAGTACAACATGTAGTGAAATGTGCCCCTGAAGTTGACCCGTAAAACTGTGCAATAAAGTCATCAAATTATTTTAAATTAAATTAAGGAGAAATTTGGATAGGCTAGACTAAGATAATAAAAGAATACCAAAACATTTACCACCTAAATAAATATTGCAAACGTTACAAACGGAAGCAGGATCTGTACAGTGCGCGCATGTAAAAGAATAGGAATATCTGTGCTGTAAAGTGCAGTGTGCCGGTTTGCTGCTTGATGTGTAGACTTAAATGACAGATACGGTGAGGTAGAGAGTTCAGTTTGTGTATGAACAATTACAAGTTATGGTGTTGTGTACTGGTTAAGGATATTATGTTCTGAGGACAGAAGCTCCTCCTGATCCTCTCTGATCTGGCCATAAAACTCCAGAAGCGTCTTCCTGATTTTCACAAGACAAATAGACAGTTGCTGAGGTGAGATGAGTTTCTGACGATCCTGGTTGCTCTGGTCCTGCATCTGCTGGTATAAATGTGACTTGTTGAGGTCGATAAATAGTGCGCTCCTGATTCGTCTTTTATCGAGTGCCCTTTCTCAGCAGGGGCGTGTTTGCCTGAGCTCAAAGGTAAAGCTTGTTTTTTGGCAAAGCTGGTCATGGAGAGCTGCCCACAGTGAGTCATTTCTGACAGGAATGGTTCTTGTTGCAGCTCCCTCAGCAGCCTCGGTTCAGTGCCTCCAAGGAAACATGCTCCTTCTCCTTTTTTTTTAGTCTTTATCAGAAAGCAGTTCAATACTGTCAACACTCGGCAACACGTGTACTCGCATGAGGGGGAACAGTCTTATCTCTGTCTGTGGAGTGTTTTCATGCGTCCATTGTCTCATTCCATCCTTTGTTCCTGCTGCCCATCCATCTTCTCGTATCTGACAATAACATACCTCAATTCCCATCGCTCACATTTGATGTTTAAACATTCTCCTGCCACATGCTACTGTCACACTGTAGATCAGAGATCAGGGGTGCCTTGCTGTGATCCTGGAGGGCTGCTGTCCAGCACAGTTTGATGATTTCACTGCTCAAACACACCTGGTTCAGCTCACCTGTTAATATCAGGCTTCGTGGTTATGTTTGAGGAGAAGAACTACCAAGCTGTGCTAGACGTTGGCCCTCTAGGACCATACATGCTGTAGAACTAACCCAACCTTCTCTCAAAGGTCAAAGAAGCACATCAAGATTTTTCTCGGCTTTGGTGGAACGAACTTCCCCTGACCATCAGAACTGCTGAGACTCTCGCTGTTTGCAAACGGAGGCTGAAGACTTCACTGAGCACCTAGGAGAACAACTAACTAAGGTCATAAACTTACTTAATTAACACAACTTCACAAAAAAATGTGATCTTATAGGACCCTGCTAGACTAATTCCACCTCTGGTAGAATCTAATCTACTAACAGCTCTTAATTTGAAGTCTAGGTTTATATGGCCTCAGTGGACCCGGCCCACCTGTCCGGGCAGCTCATCACCCCTTGTATAATAATCAAATGCGTCCAGGACCGATTGCATCACAGTATAAACAGTGTGTGATGTGGGGGAGCTAGAGAGTGACGGGCTGATCGATGGGGAGTAATTGGATCCATCGGGAGAAACAGTCTGGTTTGACAAACCTGTCAGTCATGTACACACACACACACACACACACACACACACACACACACACACACACACACACTCACAGCAAACAGAAGAACTCGCAGGCCACGAAACGTGTGTGATTTGTGGTTTGATGTGTGTTATGCATGGTTCACTACGGGACGTGCATCGGGATCAGTGTATCAGCTACTAACTGGCTCATGAAAAAGCAGTGAGTCATTCAAGAAACTTTGGGTATGAATGGAGAAACTTTCTCCTGTTTGAAGGGTACCACAACACACCTTATGACCACTGGAGAGATGAGCGCCCACAGACATCGCCATGGTTACCACTATTTATATACATGCAAAAACAAGAAGAACCACCTTTACTTCTTTTCTCTGACACCAAAATGTCAGTGGCTGATTCACAGCATAAAGAAACGCATCCTAGTTTCTCTGATACAAGGGTCCGGGTCAGCCCGGCTGTCCCTCCGGAGTGTGAACAACACCTGCAGCAGAGCTCCTTTCCAGTAGGGCAGTCCTTTCCTCTGGTGCAGACGGTCTGGACTGTGAACTCAAAACTACCAAACAATCCACTTCTTATGAGTTTGTTGTTTGAAAACTCACCCTCAGGATGATGCTTTACACACAACTTTAACTACGAATGTTTTTTTATTTTGGTTTGAAAAATGCAGGGGTCACATTAGAAATCATGTGATCAAATATGAAAAAAGGGAGACCACATAATTGCTACTGCACTGTCTGGTGGATTCCTTGCCTTAAACTTTATATCTTAACCAGCTAAAGGATGGTGTAAGGTCTATGATTTTAACCTCCTGTTGGTGGCGCTGTGATAAAGATAACACCTCACAGTAAAAGCCACCCAGGCTAAAGTACAGCCTCCCCGTGGGGGGATTAGTTTCACACACTGTACAGGCAAGATCCCACTAATAAACAATAACAGACCCCCCCCACTCCTCACATACACTAAAACAGTGCATAAACGTCTTATTTACAAAATCACACTAAAAAATTTCAGTAAAAATGTGACATTTCAGAGTGATGGTGCTGGTGTTAGCTGCTCTACTGTGTGGCCTGTAATAATATGTGTGACTTTGCCTCTTTCAGACAGCAGGATCTCCAACAAGGTGTGATGAGTTTCTAAATGATATAAATTGAGATAAAAGCAGAATGTTGGGCTGAGATATTCTGAATGAGCTGAACAGCTATAAGCCATTCTGATGAGCTGTGATTGGGCTTCGGAGCACATTTCATTTAAAAGACTCTTTTGTGTCACTTGCACATCCTCCTGAGGTTCAATACAGCAAAAATCTGCGAGGAGCTAAAACCAGCAGTATCTCCAACTAGTCTTCATCTCTGATGAAGCTTCTTAAGGGGCTTTGATAAGTCACGTGACTGCAGCTTTTCTAGAGGACCTGAAACCATTTCTCAGGACAGCAGGACGGCGCTGATTGCCTGTGATTGGTCCCTCGCTCCAAATGCCTTTAAAAGACGAGTGATTTCGATGTGCCCGCAGGCGTCATGTCGCCTCCTTGTTCCTGCCTCGTTCTCAGTCCGTTCACCTTTTTTGCAAATCAAACTGGCCCACTGGGGGGCTCTGGAGACATGGTGGGGACCAGGTGAGGACTGCTAAAAAAAGCATGAGCCAGAAATGAAATAAAGTGGTCCATCTCGGGGTAACGATGCTTTTCCGTCACTTCGCTCCTCGTCTCCCAGCTTCGTAAGAGAACCAGAGAAGGGGACGCTTTTATATGAGCACATTTTCTCACAAATGGGACAGAGATAGTAGATAGTGGAAAAGGAGTCCAATCGACCCCAAATATACTCAGGAGGGAGGATGGAATGAATGCAGTGGTAATTCGGTCCCTTTTCGTTATATGAAAAGGGACCGAACTACCTCTGCATTCATTCCCTCCTCCCTCCTCCCTCCTCCCTCCTGAGAGTATTCGGGGTGGATTCAGAATAGACGTTCAGTGTGAGAGCCGAAGCGAACATCAGAATAAGATAGTGCTCTCGATCTGGTGCCGCATGGCTGGAGTGGAGTCATTTATGCCAAATTTCCCACTGATACAAAGCTGACAGCTCTGACTGTGTTTCCCTTCGCAGTGGCTGGACATCAGTGCAGATAAGATATAACCATGGTCTGGCTGAGGTCCTCCAGCTTAGTGTGGATGCAGGGGGGCATTGCCCTCAGTGAAGCCCCTCTGCACATATATCCCATCAGTGTTTACAGAGCTCATGTAGACTTAATTAGTGGCAGGCCTCCAGCTGTGGTCATTTTCTCTGGCCTGTTTAATAATGTACACTCTCATTGTGATGATCATGCAGGTCACTTTACCCTGAGTGAACCTAAAACAAGCAGATCTGAACCCTCTGTCTCCCTCTGGGCTCTTCTGCTTTGAAATGGCCAATGTTCCAAAGCTGTATTTAGGCGTTCTTCTCTCTGAGCGGATTCCTCTGAAAACTGGGTCTCATCTTGTGACATGAGGGGTTATAGAGCCCAGCAGAAAATTCTCAATAACATCTGATGGCTGACAAGGAAGCGATGAGTCATGTGAATGAGCTCTGGTGAATAACATCTATTAAAAACACAAGAAAACGCCACCATTGGAAGATGGTTCTGTCAATTCCTATTACATCTTTCGCCATTTCAACTTTTGATGGAAGTAGGGATAAAATAGTTTTCAAGTCTATTTCACCTGATCTTGCACAATAGAGAAAACGTCAAATGCCTGTTTGTTATTTATTGTATTAGTTATAAGTGCAGATGCTTTAATCCTATAAAGTCACAATGCTTTAACTATTTTAAGACAATGGAACAACAAAAACATATTAAAGGACTTAATAAAACTCTCTGATGTTTTAGATATCTCTTTGTTCCTTGAATGACTCAGGTTTTGTTTTCATATTGACTTCATTACTGTACATTATAACTAAGGACTAAAAAGTCACAGTACTTACCATCCAGACGATTTATGAGTGTGTTCGTTAGAGTTAATTGAAGGTGCTGAGATTAGGTTTTTGCTAATTGATCTATTGGTCTGGTTTTATAACACTAAAATCACATTCTGTTGTTTTTGCTATTAAGGGGCAGTAGTAGGTTATACAACATCATAGTGTTCAGACTGTCCTCCCTGGAAGTAGCTGTACATGAGCAGATGCACGTCTTCATGTTGTCCTGCAGGGGTTCTGGACAAAATTGCTGCTGTTGCACGTGCTCCTCCATGCAGGTGAAATGTGTGATGCTGGGAAACTCAATGGGAATTTCCCAGTGTATGTGAAGACTTTAGCTAAGAGCATGGTGACGTCACTCTTGTGACAGTACAGTGGTGGATTTTTTTTGGGCTTTCTCCCACAGTGGAGTTCCTCGGCGTTGGGGTAAAAGCTCCAGATGCTTACTGACCAGCTTTGAAACTGGTCCGATCTGTGGGGGTCCAAGAGCACATGGGTCATGAGAATGACTGAAACAGTGTGAACATCCACCAACTCAGTGTGTAGTTCAGTCTCGGAAGAACCTGAATTCCTTTGCTTAAAGGGCTCAGAACTAAATTCTCCTCATGTCTTTTTGAGTGTGATGTAACATGTAAACACTTTTAAACTTTAAAACCCTACCACCCAACAGTCCATAGATAAACTAAGCTGAGCTGAAAAAAACACAAAAAATAACACATTTTACATATATCAGTCTCAAAGGCACAGAAACAGAAACACTATGATTAATCCTGAGGAATAAAGAAAGAACACACACAAACACACACACACACACATTCAAACAAACAAACAAAAACAGAAACCCACACTGTCATTTCAAAATGATCTGGATCTATTCCTTATTTGATCAGAATGATAATCAGTAGCTCATTTCTAACAGAATATTTAAATCAGAATGATAAGTAATAGCAAATTTCTAAGAGAATATTTAAGTTCTGTAGTTGATCAGAGTGATAAACACTAGCTAATTTCTAACAGAATACTCAGATGTTGCAGTTGATCAGAAGTAATATTTCATTCCTAACAGAATATTTCAATTCTGCCGTTGATCAGAATGATAAGTAATATGTAATTTCTAATAGAATATTTATATTCTGTAGTTGGCCAAAGTTTGATCATTAGTAGCTAATTTCTGATAGAATATTTAATGGAAACAATCCATTTCTTTAATTGAACACCTACCTCACCGTTTAGCGAATAGGATTAAACTCAAGCACTACATTACCCATAGTTCAGTGCGGCAGAAGTTGGTCAGAGGTAAACTGTCATGTCTGCCTCTGATAACAACACTGGCACGAGTCTCAAAACAAGTTAATGTTTCTCAGATGTCCTGCAGCGTGGAGTGTGTGTAAGCGTGTGTATGAGCCGTGAGGCTGTGTCTGAGAGAAAACTCGAGTTGGATTGCTGCGGGGGGCTCAGTAACGTGGATTACAGCCAGGTAAGCTGTCTTACCTTTCAGACCACGCTCTCCTGCCTTCACACACCCTCTGCTGCCTTCACACACCCTCTCCTGCCTTCACACACCCTCTCCTGCCTTCAGACCACCCTCTGCTGCCTTCACACACCCTCTGCTGCCTTCACACACCCTCTCATGCCTTCACACACCCACTCCTGCCTGCAGACCACCCTCTCCTGCCTGCAGACCACCCTCTCCTGCCTGCAGACCACCCTCTCCTGCCTGCAGACCACCCTCTCCTGTCTGCAGACCACCCTCTCCTGCTTCACACACCCTCTCCTGCCTTCAGACCACCCTCTCCTGCTTCACACACCCTCTCCTGCCTTCACGCCACCCTCTCCTGTTGCTCAGTTCACTTGAGCCTCAGGTTCACCAGCATATTCCACCTTAAATGGTGCTGCAGCTGCATTGTTAAGTCTGAGGGTACCACACCATTTCAGATGGCATAATGGTAAGTACGAATAAGAAGCTTCCTTCAGCTCCCTGCACCAAATGAGCTTAGAAATTTTGTCTTTCACACCCCACTCCCAAAACACACACATGCTGCTCCCTTCTTAGAAATCTTTCTCCTCTCCATGTGAAGAACTGGGGTTATGTTGAGTGCTACTCTTCACTGTGTTTGTCTAAGTGGTTTTGGTGTGTAAACTTTACCCGTGGCACAATACTATGGACAGTACTTTTTTAAAACTATATGGGGAAAAGTATTGGGACATACCCGTATTTCAGGGTTTGAGCTAGGCCCCTTACTACCAGTGAAGGACAATCTTTATTCTTCAGCAGACCAAGTCATTCTGGACAACGTCATGCTTCCAACTTTGTGGACACAGTTTGGTGAAAAACCTTTTCTATTCCAGCATGACTGTGTCTCAGTGCACAAAGCAGCTCCATAAAGATGTGGTTGGATAAATTTGGTGTGGAAGAACTTGACTGGCCACACAGAGCCCTGACCTCAACCTCATCAAACACTTTTGGGATGAACTGGAATAGTGTGAGTGTGTGTGTGTGTGTGTGTGTGTGTGTGTGTGTGTGTGTGTGTGTGTGTGTTTTACCTATAAAAACTTGGTGCAGACAGGCTGTGGTGTGTGTTTTTTACCCAGGGGGCCGGGTAGAAACAGTAAACAGTAGATGGTCCTGAGTGTTAAAGGCTGCTTTGTTGTGCTTTGTGGACTTCTCTCATGCTGAATTGCGTCATTAGGCTTTAATGTAATGCATAACATGGACATCCCTTGGGGGCATGGGCTGCTGCTCACCCAGGAGGATAAGAGGGGGTCAGTCTTTACAGACGGGATCTGATTATTTATGTTTATATTAAAGTCAGACCAAAGTCAGGAGTTCCCTCGTTATTTACTTCCCTCTTCTTTTGTCTGGGGGTGTTTGGGTCAGAACATGTGTATGGAAGGGATGCAGAATCACTTCATGCACTCATAAATAATAATAAAGTGTGGGTATTGGCATCCAACAGATACAAGAATTCTGCGGCCAATTTGACGGGGCTGAAAAAATGTATCTTCGTATTTTTATTTTTGGTAGAAGCACTTTACTGATGATCAGAATTCATTAACTCTAACTCTAAACAGCAGAAAGTCACTGTCTTATAAATGGTCAATGAATTCATTAAAATAATTCATTATTACAGTTTGCACTGGGGGCGGAGTTACGGAGTTAGTTTGAGTTTAATTGGCTTATTAAGTGTGTGTGTTTGGACTCCCTTAGCCAGTGAAGTGAAAAGACCCTCTGCAACAAAGTCCCTTTAAAAACTCCTGAATGGAGCGGTAAGCTGGACAACTTGGCCCAGGTGTCTGATCTTTCCTCTTCCTTCTTTCCCTCTTCAGGTCGACATGTCTGTGGTGTCTGAAGTAATGAAGTACGTTGACCTGATGGAGCCCCGTTTCTGTGTGGCTGTCATTGCCATCATCTTCAACCCTTTCTTCTGGAACGTGGTGAGTTTTGGCGCTGGTGCTCAGCTGTTCAGGCGGCTGTAGGTCGGTAAAGTGTGACGCATGTTGCAGTACAGCGATCACTGAACGAGTTAGGAATGAGGGAGGACCATTGGGCTTGTCTTCTCGTTATGTTGAGTCGGAACATATTCACTGTGAAATACATTTCACCATTCGGATTGTAGAACATACAACACACTGTCCAGTGTTTTGTATGTTCTACTGGATGTAGCTCTATCCCTCCAGAGAATGCAGCTCCACAATCTGGACAAGCTCTTATCTAATTTCACTGGTCCAAAACTAGTTTATTAAAAAACAAAAAAACAAAAACGGTCTTATTTGCTTGAAAATCACTCATGTTGCCAAGCTATTCATTATGTGTACAAAACATAATCTTCAAATGAGAGATCCTGAGACAGCACACAGCCTCCACTTACCTGATCTTCTCTAGCAACCAGGCATTCTGCCATCTCAATTGGCTTCTTCAACCCTTCCCTCACTGTAGGCTCCATCTGCTCCTTCAATACGTTCCTCTCTGTCACCTCCACCTTCTCCTTCAACCCTTCCCTCATTGTCATCCTCAACCTACTCTTTCAGTCCTTCCCTCATCACCACCTGCTCCTTCAACCCTTCCCTCATCACCACCTGCTCCTTCAACCCTTCCCTCATCTCTCTCTGCTTCTTCAAGCCTTCCCTCACTGTCGCCCTCCACCTACTCCCTCAATCCTTTCCCTCACTGTCGCCCTCCACCTACTCCCTCAATCCTTTCCTTCACTGTCCCCTTCCACCTGCTCCTTCAGTCCTTCCCTCATCTCCCTCTGCTCCTTCAATTCTTCCCTCACTGTCCCCCTCGACCTGCTCCTTCATCCTTCCCTCATCACGACCGGCTCCTTCATCCTTCCCTCATCACCACCTGCTCCTTCCACCCTTCCCTCATCACCACCTGCTCCTTCAACCCTTCCCTCATCACCACCTGCTCCTTCAACCCTTCCCTCATCACCACCTGCTCCTTCAACCCTTCCCTCATCACC
>JBBJLS010071269.1:0-11230 GCA_037577275.1 Bryconaethiops microstoma | reverse complement strand
GGAACTCCAGCACAGGCCGGACACTTTATTAGGAACTCCAGCACAGGCCGGACACTTTATTAGGAACTCCAGCACAGGCCGGACACTTTATTAGGAACTCCAGCACAGATCGGACACTTTATTAGGAACTCCAGCACTGACCGGACACTTTATTAGGAACTCCAGCACAGGCCGGACACTTTATTAGGGGCCCATCTCAAAATTTCATTAGGAATGTTTTTTCTCTAGCTCCATTTACTGTAATTTAGTGTAAAATTGCCAAATCAAATCACTGAATCATATTTTTTAATCAGTATAAAGTGATCTTGTTTAAAAAAAGTCGGTAGTTTAAATAAAATCAAGAAAAACAGCTTATTCTATAAAAATAGACATTTATTGGTATGAAATTACAAATTTGGCTCAAAAACATTAACATGGAAAATACATACCTTACACACTGAGGTTAAACAACACATTTTCAGAATACACAAACTGTATATGTGGAAAAGTGTGTAAAGAAAAGCAAAACGAGTTTCTACAGGGACTCCTAATGAACTCTGATCAGCAGAAGGATGTGGGTAGCAAGTTTGATTTCGGTCCATCACAGATGGTGCTGAAAGCTTGAAAACAGCACAGCTAATACACACTAAGCGCTCGTCGAGATCTCCTCTACACTTTGTGAAAATACATTCTCAATTACCACACTTTGTCAGATGCTGTTAGTCCTCCTTGTGTTCACTAACCAATAAACTCCTTAGCTGCGTTTGGTGCCCTAAACACTATTCGTTATATTGGAAAATTAGGAGCAGGACATGGAATTCTACTATCGTGAACCAAATTTGTGACTCAAGTGAACAATCTGGTACACAGTGGTGCGCAAGTGTGCTCGTCATTAGTGGTTAAATTCCAGCGCAAATGACACAGAGTGTAATGGATATTCCATGCTGCTCGTACACTATTTACTGATCTTTAGACACCAGGACAGAATGCCAGACTCTCAAAGTAGTAAATACATTTGAACATGTTTTCCTTTCTGCCTCTTACAGATACATATTAGGGCTCGACCACTTACTCACATCATTTCCTCATATATTTTGCGATACAGATACGGATTGTAAGGAGCTAAAAATTCAAATAACTGTTTAATAGGCTTGTAAAAATGCATCAAAAATTGTGATATTCCAACACAGAAATGTGACGCTGTGGATTGTGGAAAATAAGCACAATTGAATACGATATCTGGTGCAACTGGTGGCCTAGTGGTTACGGCGTCATGAAAGTCGTGGGTTTGAATCCCAAGACTGCCAGTGGCACCACTGAGGTACTCTTGAGTAAGGTAAATGGGTTAAATGGGTTAAATGAGTTTAATGTGTTAAATGGGTTAAATGCAGAGGAAGAATTTCGTGCTGTTCATGCTGTGTGTTGTGGTGAGTTAAAATTGGTCACTTTACACTTTTTTTTAACTGTATTATCTGAACAGCAAAGTTTTTAAACAACCAGCACCAATCAACAACCAGGTTCATCAGTCACATGTCGTACACTTGTCCGCTCCTGCCCCCCCGACTAAGGCTCATTAGGAGATTACGCCACAACTGACCAGAGCAGCATATCCTGCGTAAGCATGTTTATACTTTCAGTCAGACTACTGCACGTGATGCGTTGCTTTTAACACCCTTCATGTCAAGTCCAGGGTGAAAAAAAAGAAAAAGATTTTTCAAGCAGCAGTAATTACAAAAAAGTTGTAATGTTTAGCTGGTTGGGGCTAAAAAAGGAACCGGGAGCGAGTCTTTCCTCTTGTTGGGGTTTTCATACGGAGGTGAAGATGTCTGCCGTGCTGTTCTGGCATGGAGCACCAAAAATAATCTGCAAAACCAAATGCAACCACGACAGTGCAGCCCTGATCCATCAACCTGGTAATGAATACATTCTGCAACACAGAAAGCTGTCCGTTACGAACCCGATGTGAAAGATAGTTTTAAAGATAGAAACACAGATTATAAAACAACCCACTCTCGGGTTTTATCTCTCTCAATAAAAATGTGGAACCTCAATCTCGGCCATAGAACTTATCTCCGATCAATACATCACACACACACACACACACACACACACACACACACACACACGCACACACACGCACACACACACACACACAGAGTAAATACACACACTCCAGGGAGAGGTCAAGAGGTCACAGAACTGACAGATCATGGCAGGACTTGGACTTCAGCTTGAACGCTGCATGCTTGTTCTTTCTAGCCACCAGTTTGTCGATGAAGCGCTTGGCCTTCTTGGGGACGCTCTCTGGTTGCTGGTACTGGGCCCGCCAGCGGCTGATGGCCTCGGCGCTGTCCCTTCGCAGGCGGAGTTGGCGGACGATGCCCTCGAAAAGTGGCCACACGTTGTGTGGCATCGCCGCTGACGTTTCAATGAACTTGCAGTCAAAAACCATCGCACACGTTCGGCCCTCTGCAGGATGAAAAAGATCAATCAGTATGGAAATCAGTATGGAAATACTGCACACCTTCTAACCTCTTCTGATTACATGATCCAACCACTGGACTTTCCTAAGTCTGATGCTACAGTGGAACTGAGTTATTTTGACAAATGAAGATCTAAAGTGATGAAGCAACCTCAGACATTTCTAGGCTGAGCTGGAAAAATGAAGCTGCCTGAAACACCTGTATGCTGTTGAGGTTCAGCCAACATTAGTGCCGACCCGATTCTCTACTGGGGCTGAAAGCAACCAAATCTTAGAAATACAGAGTACAGACTGTTACTGAAGGACCAACTCCACAGCAATGGTTTCAGCAGATACTGTAGACGTGCCAGCGTCTGGATACTTTTGGACATATAGTGTAGGTCAACACATTAGAGACACTGAGGGTGTTTGGTCAATTTATGTTTTGTTGAGTGACTATGGAATTAAAATAAGTCAAACACACGTTTTTTTTCTTTTATTATTAGTGTCATTTAATTTATTTGCTTAGTTTAACATATTGGAAAAAATAAACCTTTGCAAAGGCCACATTTTATGCCTCATTTTTTCTTTAATATGATATATTCAGCAAACAAACACAACCGTGCATTAAAATGTCTACTTTGTTTTTTTCAATTAAAATCTGCAAAACATCAATTTAGCAGGGATGCCCAAAATGTAACATGGTCAGTGTCACAGATCTACTTACATTTTATCCAGAAATAGAGCAAAATCTTGAAGACTTCAGTTTACACTTCACAAACATCCCTAAACATCCTCAAAATACCTCCACAACACCCCAAACACCCCCAAACACCCCTAAACATCCTCAAAACACCTCCACAACACCCCAAACTCTTCCAAACACCCCTAAACATCCTCAAAACACCCCCAAAACACCAGAACTTACCATTGACTGACACCTCTCTGCGCCGGACTAAGTCACACTTGTTGCCCACGAGAATGATGGGGGTGTGATGAGGCTCGCGTTCTTGCCGCAGCTGCACGCGCAGTTCGGCCGCCCGCAGGAAACTCGCCCTGTCTGTGATGGAGTAAACGATGATAAAGGCGTCCCCGGCCTGCGGGCAGCAGTCTGCACTCTGCACTCAAACAGGGGGGAACAACCAGACTGTGATTCTTTACACGATTAATCAATTTATCCCATATTTCATTATGATTCAATTACATTATTCTGGCATGGATTAGAATAATTGCTGAAAGTGCACTGATGACACAACTGTGATTTACAAAGCAGTGGGATACAGACAATAAAAGCAAAACACAAAGCTTTTAACGTTTATGTTTAAGAACAGCTAAGGCAGAAATGCTGTGTGATTATAACAATATTCACAGTGTTCAGACTGATTCTCTGGGGTGATGTGGACTGCAGACAGCAAGACTTTTCTGACCAATTCTGTCAGAGCTTCTTAACAGGCATTAACAAGTTACACAATGTATAATGAATGAAATTAATACATGCTATTACTGCTTTAGGAATGTAATAATGCTTCAATAATTCATGTAATCAAGGCAAGTAAACTACAGCTCTTGGAATTTGGAAGTTGTTCTCCTTCAAATTGTAATATAAAAATGATTTTTCTTTCAGTACTAGAAATATAATAAGAGATATTTTGAGTTTAAATAAATATTTTGACTTTGTATTCATTTTTGGACGAAAACTCCCATCTTTATCATTTCATTGTCTGCGCAAAATGTCCAAAAACCTTAATTACATCCTGTGGTAAAACTGTATTATCCCTAATCCTGTTCTAAATGTACCTAATATAACTTGATGAGTGCAGGAAATGTGAGGGATGGTGGACATTCTAGATATTTTTTACAGTGCTTGATGTGAGGAAAGTGTGTCTGATACCTGAGAATCCCACATGTCCAGTAAAGTAACAGTGGCACCTTCTCCATCCACCAGCATGTGCTGCTCAACCATCTCACCTGGAACGGAAGACACATCAACAGGCCGAGGCCATACACTCAAATCCTATTAGCGAGCACTTAAACCTGGTCAGTGAACCCTGAGCCCATTTAACCACACTTTGGTTGCTGGTACTATAGTATGAAACACATCTGAGATTTTTATGGGCCATCCCAGGACTTTTTTTGATTAAATCTTACAGGAAAATTAATGAGTCTTAATGAGCATAATTACAGTGCATAATTTTGTTCATCTCGAAAAAACACACTAGCTCGCATAAGTTAACAGGTTTAAACTTTTTCTGCCATATTATCAGACGAGCCCGGAACTCGAATCATTTGTATAAATAATCGAATTTATAATAGAATTATAGTGAATCCTACAAACTTTCTATACACGGACTTTCTGTTACAGGTGATGTTACTGATGTGTTACTTGTTCCGTTATGGAACTGGACGCAGTGAGCTGTGGTGGACCCTCTGCTGTGTGAGTGAGCCCCCCTGAACCCCCTGACCCGTACCGGCGGTGGGTTCGAGGTCGGTCTCCAGGCTGTCCGGAGCTCCGGCGAAGATGCTGGCGAGTGCGGTCTTCCCAACTCCGGCCTCCCCGAGCAGAGCCACGGTGAAGGGGCCACTGGCGCTGGGGGCCGGGTCGGGGGGCTCCTCGGAGCAGCAGGAGCGGGAGCGCGGGGGTCCGACCCCGGGACCGGGGGGACCCTCACTTAGCAGCCTCCCCCCCTCCGACACGCAGATGCTCCAGCGGTGCAGGTGCTGCTGCACGCGCAAACTGTGGCGCCGCACGCTCGCGAGGAGAGTCATCCTCCGGACCCCTCTTGCGCCGTGGAGTAGTGGATAAAACGCAGCAGGAGGATAAAAACGCACCAGGTAGATTATACACTGCACGAGCCGTGGAGGAACTCTAAGAGCCGTCAAACTCCCCAAAGCCGTCCAGAAAGTTCCACGCGGAGACTGGAGACGCACAGCAGCTCCAGAAACAGAACCGCCAGAGATCCAGACGGGCTGCTGCCTGGCCCGACTCTCCCACACTAATCTCAGACCAGGACTCCCGCTGGCTCTCCTCTGAGATCAGGACTTCTGCTGCCACTGTTCTGAGATCAGGACCTAATCCGAGGAGGAGCTTTATACCGCACCCACCCCACCCGCCGCCCCTGCAGGCTTCGTTCTTCTGAACCGACTCTTTTCAATCAATCAATCAGTCAATCCGACCGAGCTCTAGTACGAACACTAAATTCACTCATAGATGCAAATTTCACTCCATATTGAAGACATCAGAAAAATGACGCGATTAATCGATGAACTGGATGCGAACTGAAAGAATCGAGAGAAAGAATCGATCTGTTGAATTAAATTGAACTAGATCACTCCTCGAGCCTCTCTGGCGCGTCCTTATAACCCGCGAGACGCAACAGTTTCCCTGGCGTCACTCCGCATTCTGGCGCGAGGTGCGTAAAGATCTCCAGGTAGATTCTCAGCTCTGTTACTACAGACGTCTCCAAATACTCGAGTTTACACACCTCAGAGAGAACTCAGGAGAACTCCATAAAGAGGATGAGGGAGAAACACAGAGAGGAACCAAAACTCAAAATGGCAGCCCATGCTCCACCTAACATCAGAAAATAAAAGTACACATTTACAAGAGGAGGACTGAAGACCATCCCCGAAACAGGGGCTCGTGCAAGGGTAGTCGTAAAGCTGGTGGCCTAGTGGTTAGGGAGTCGACCCTGCGATCAGAAGGTTGTGGGTTCCAATCCCAGCACTGCTAGTGGCACCACTGAGGTACCCTTGAGTAAGGTACCGTCCCCACACGCTGCCCCCCGGGCACCCCTCATTGGTGGCAGCCCCCTGCTTCACTTGGCGAATGGATTCAAATGCAGAGAAAGAACTTTACACTGTGTGCTGCGGTGTGTGTACGTGTGACTAGAAGTGTTATATTAATGGCATGCATTTTAATGGTTTTGGTCAGCAAGCTCGTATCGTCACACTGAATAAAAAAACACCCAGCACGTGCACATACGCGCACACACCCACACAGATTAACTTCATTCTGTGGATTGGCCCAAGAAGCCGAAACTGCAGATTATAATCAGAGCTATTAACGTAATTGCAAGATTATGCTGATTGTCGTTCAATAGACGGCACTGACAGGGACGGAGCACTGGATTAGCTCTTCACCACACATCCATTCAGCCCTTTCTTCCAGAGCACGGCAGAAACAAGGCCAACCAGATAAAGAGGGACGAGGGATTGAGTGCAAACGATAGACTGAATCCGCCAAAAATAGCTTCAGCAAAAACCCGAAAGCCGTTAGATTTTGGAAAGGGATGTGCACATGCACGACACCTCACATGACACTGAAGGGAGCCTGGTCTCGGAGCACATACGTTGGGATTTACGGCCTGTTTGCGCGTGCTGAGCGCGAGCTGGTTGTGAGTGTGCGGTGCTGTATGGAGATTTAAAGCCTCGACCTATAAGAGTGTGTTTGTTTTTGGAGTGTCGCCATGAGACTGTGTGCGACTGCTGTAGGCAGTGACACTCAGTATATATGGACATGTGGTGTAGAGTGCAGCTGGGATTTGTGTGTGTGTGTGTGTGTGTGTGTGTGTGTGTGTGTGTGTTATGGGATACTGCTACTGGTGTATGGTCTGTAGAGTTGTAAAGGTGACAGTTTATTAGGTGCTCTTTGTGTAAGAGTGCATTGTAGCTTAGATGTTGCTGCACAATTGAACATTTCTCCTCTATCCCACACAAAAATGGCCACTGGAGACCTTTTTTTTGGGTTCCACCATCTGAGATATTAACACCTGACATTAACCACATATTACCCACACAATCAGAGAACTAACCCATGTCAACAGTCTTAGGGGTCTGCAAAAATGTAGAGACGCCGATTTAAAAATAAACTGGAGTGTCTCTTATTTTTTCCGGAGTTGTATGCCACAAATACAGCAGACCAACTGAAGAGATCAGTTTATTCATGATCCCTCATATGGAAGCTTCACCAGTGGCTGAGCAGGATTCCCCAGCAACTCATCATCGGTAGAGTAAAAGTATCCTCTCACAACAGTGCACGCCCATTTCACAGGCTGGAACTCAAGAGTCTGACTTCTGGTTATTACAAAAAACACATGGTTGTAGCTTTTAGTTCCATTTTTATTAGAATCATCTTTGAACCTGGAAAGCACAGCATTATTTACCCTGTCTTTATTCAACTGTAAAACGATCTAGTAATTTTTTTCTCTGTGGTAGGTAGATATGGTTGAGTGAACTCTCGAGCTGATTAGGCTTTCAGAAGCTGAATTGAACGCATACTATGTTTGACTAACCCCCAACATAATTAGGACTTGAATAAACCAATCATGCTTTGATTTCTAATGGGAGGGATTTATTTGGTGAGGGAAAAGGTCACTCTAGGAATTCTGGAAATCCTAGAAATTGACTCTGAATGTGTGGCAGAGGTGTTTGTATCATGTGGTAAACAGCTGCAACTCTACTGAAGAAGTCACAGTTGCAACAGATGTTCTATATTTGCAATTGCAAATTGGTATATTCTGTTACTCTATCTGTTACAAGGCACACATTTACCAACTTTAGATGCCTGTGTTTAATCCAGAAGAAATATTCAAATGTCTCACACCAACAGAAGTGTGTTTAGTTCCCAATATTTGAGTGTTTTAATAATAATGGTCTGAACTGAAGTCCTTTTTAATGGAGTTTGCCATCGTGTTAGTGGGCAGACGCTCAAAAATGTGATAAATTCTGTTTTACAGTCACAGGAAGAGCGGACAGACAGGGATTGAGCACTGGCACTATGAACGCTTGGTCAGTTGCTCAAACCCTAAAAAGCCAGAGAAACTGTGAGGCTATGTCAGTCGGGAGAGGCTGGTCAGTGTACCTGGGTATCCGAATGAGTCTCGGTTCTCTCAGAGGTGCTGGGAGTGCAGCTATCCTTAGAACCAGTGACCTGATCAAGCAGGACAATCCTGCTGTAGAAACTCGGCCAGGAAGTAATGGGTGACTGAGGGATGAGTTACTTTAGGCCTGAACAAGTGGGATTAGACAACAACAGAAATAGAAAGAGAGAGAGAGAGAGAGAGAAAGAGAGAGAGAGAGATGGAGAGTGAGAGAGAAAGATAGATAAAGAGAGACAGAGAGAGAGACACACAGAGAGTGAGAGTGAGAGAGTGAGAGAGAGAAAGACAGAGGGAGAGAAACGGCATGAGAGTGTTAAAAATGATGTTAAATCACAATGGGCCTCATTTAACACAAAGTTTCTGTTGGCTAAAGCAATTCTGTACCTAGTTTCAAGACCTAGATACTCCCTGTTCTCAAACATTTTTAAAGCTCACTATACTACAGCTATAATTGAATATTTAAAGTGAATATAGGAAATTCTACATTCTAGATATCGAATTCAAAATTATTCTGTGAACCTTCAAGGCCGCTCCCTCTCGTACCCTCAGATCGTCCTCTTCCATCCATCCGTCTGTCCCCTCTGCCCGGAGCTCTGGAACTCACTACCACCCGAACTCAGAAACAGCTTTTCACTTTCGCTCTTTAAATCCACACTCATCTGTTTAAGCTTGCTTTCTGTCTTTGATTCATTTGCACAGTTTAAATGTAATCTGTTTCTTAATCTTGTGTGTTATTATGGTTTTTATTGTTTGTTTGTACGGTGTCCTTGTGTGATAGAAAGGTGCCTATAAATAAAATGTATTATTATTAGATATTAAAATAGTATTTAAAAAAAAGCCCAACAGGGCTCTAATTACTAACTGGTAAGTGACTGGTTTATTATGGTATTTTCCTCCAGGCACTGGTACTGGAGGCTCCTCGGCTCTACACGGTTTCCAGGCTCCCAGCACACCTAATCCAACTATTCAGTTCTTTAAAAAGCCTTTCCTTGGTTGAAGTGGGTGTGTAAGAGTAGGGAAAACACTGAAACAGAAAACTTCGTAGAGATGCGAAGCTTCTGGAAGAGAGAAATTCAATTTTGACATTTTTACTGGACCAAATGAGCCAAACTACTCAACATTCCAGCAAATATGTTTGTGGTTTTATGTACCAGAAACAGTTATAACTCATTTCCAGCCTCTCTTCGTCCAATAGGATTTAACAATCGTTACTGTGCCTTTAAGACTCCTTTTGCAGTTTAGTTTTAATACTGTTTACAAATGAACTGTTTAATGTAAAAAAAACAAAAAAAAAACAAGAACAAATTTGTTTTTCCGTTCGATGGGTCCAGGAGAACTATGGGACTGGCTTACATGGTTTTTGACACTGTATGATAGACAGAATAACATGGAAAACATGACATAAGTCAAGCTTCAGGATGACTAAAACTACTGCTTTAGCCATGCAATGTACTTCTATAGAGAAAAAAGGTATCCCAGTAAATTGGAGTTAAGTGGGACTGCCCAGAAAGCACCTTCACTTTTGATTTATCTGGCTTAAAAGTCCAACTCTGTAAAATAATTTAAGTCCCTTTTATCAAGATGACTGCAAGAATACAGGCATCCTCCAGCCCGACCAGGTCACACTGAATACCAACACAGATAATAATTAAGAGTGAACAGTGTGACTCAGTCTCTTAAGTAAATCATTATGTAACCTGTGGTAAGTAAAGAACATCACTCTGTTCAGAATGAAACAATAGAAAAGACCTGCAGTGCTGAGGAGAAACTGTTGCTATGGATTCACTATTACGGTCTGGATAGTTTTACACAGACACACAGACATACCTGACACACACCCCCTCAAACAGTCACCAGTCATATATTACACACATACACACACGACACCCCCTCAAACAGTCACCAATCACATTTTACACACACAAACACACACGCAACACCCCCTCAAGCAGTCACCAATCACATTTTACACACACAAACACACACGCAACACCCCCTCAAGCAGTCACCAATCGCATTTCAGACACACACACACACACACACACAGACACACAGACACACAGACACACAGACATAAAGACAAAATGTTATTTATGTAAATTATGTAACTAGTTACTTACGGGGCTGAATGCAACTAAACAACTTTTGGTAGCGGCATCATTCGAGCCATTTGGGTCATCAGTAAGATTCCAGAAATTTGACAGTAAGTGGGCAGTACAAAGAACATTTATTAAGAAAACACATACATCACAATGCTATTTTTACATTTTACATTGCTGCTTAAATTCATTGCATCGATAGAAACCGGTGTGTTTGATCTGTGTGTGTTAAGCTGTGGTTTATGCTTTAGAAGTGGTGCTCTGGAAGGCATACGAGATGTTTTTGTTGGCATGGTCTAGGTAAACATCACCGTATGACTGAAGGGCTCCAGAGAAATGCCTCCAGTGCATAAGTTCAGACATGCTGACCCGTTGAGGAGCACTGGCTCTGCTGGCATGGCGACCCAACTGACATGTCCTCTCTTCAACCAGGGTTTCTTCTTCAACTGCACCTTTCAAATACACAAAATCAGACTAAATCATCACTAAACAGACACAAATGAAACAAAGCAGACTCAAAATGACACGAATGACACAAAACTTAAGTTCTTCTGTCTCATCTAGGATGTCTATTATTGTAGGCCTATCTGTATTTATTCTGTATTTCATAGTCTTTAGTCTGTTGTACTATAACTCTTACTGTTACGTTGTATACAGCACTGTAATGTGGCGATAATTACATATTTTTTTAATTGTGGCTACAATTATATATTTAGCTTCTGTAAAATTTGCATAGCAGCATAAATACATATGTATATGTATACATATACATATATATATTTATATGTTTGTGTGTATGTATGTATGTATAT